>PPHD01008409.1:2553-21818 GCA_002909625.1 Bambusicola thoracicus | reverse complement strand
ATGAGTCTATTTAAACGGATGCCACGTGCTAATAAACGCCATTTGCTACATCCTCATATTGGTGTCTGTGTAGCAATGGTCCTAGCAAGTGGAGATTGCTAGCCCCCGGCGGAACGTGCCTCGGAAACGGGTCAACAAGTCTGCCTGGGCAACACATCTGTCCACGTAGAATAGTGGGTATAGTTCTGAAGAAGCAAATGTGAACAGAGGTCTTCTCCTAAAAGAAAAGGTTAAAATCATCTTACTAAAAATGAAAAAGACCTTTTTTATTTTTACTCTTGGAAGATTAAATTTGAAAAAAATGTTAAATAAGGAAATTGACAATGAAAGAAAGACTTCTAAATTCTCAGAGTAGTGGGGTTTTGAATCAGACCATCTGTAGCAGCACCAAACCCATTCACATCGTAACAGTTGACTATACAATGCATGTGGCTGAACTTGGTGTAAGAAAATTCTTGGCAGTTTGCTGCAGTCCTTGCAGTATGTCCAGCAATTAAATGAAGTGCCTGCTAGGTACAGTTTCAAGTCTGTCCATGCAGGTGATCCAAAGCTGAAGTCCTTTCATGCTTGGTCATTTTTTCTGCAGCAATTTCCTTAAAATCTGATTCTGCCTTTTTGGGCTTGAAGGAAAAAAAAAGAAACAAAAAAAAAAAAAAAAAAAAAAAGACTGGTGTCTGGTGTCTTAGACAATGAGTAAGTCCAAAAATATTCTTCAGAAGTAGTTAAGAAAAATAAGTTATGTGCTGTTGAGCCAGAGAAGTTACTCTGTTGAAGTCATGGAAAAAAAAATGTAAATGGAGGTTGATAGAGTGAGAGATCTTACTTGATAGGATACTGAGTTTCAGAATGCAAAAAAAGTTGTTCACAGTTGAGTTTAACTTAGTAAAATTATGCAACCTGTTTATGAGACAAATTTATAGTCACAGGATATAATGGAAATGAAAAACAATGAGCAGAGAATGACTCTGATGTTACTAAATTTGTAGGTTTTGCAATCGTGAACGGATAAAGAAACAATATGAAGTGACCCAGGGGTAAGAAAAAATACAGGCAGGATGGAAAATGAGATTTTCTTAAGAAAATGTGAGTGAATAGCCCAATGGAAAAATAGCCTGAAATACATCTATCAGAAATACTCAGTGTTTAGGAGACTCTTGAAGTGAAATAATGTCAAAATGCTGTGTTGCTAATGTTTGCACTGCCATGTCAATGACAAAATAAGTCAAATTAATAACTCAGTTTCAGATGCATCCAGACATGCACTAAGCAGAACTTAGAAAGCACTGCTGAAACCTCCCTTTGTACTTCATTTTTGTGTAACAGAAGTTGTGTTCAGTGAAGAAGAGACAGTTATTACTGCAGTGAGTTTGATAAATGGAGGGGAAATACTTATTTAGATATGGAGAGTTGGAGCAAAGCTTGCTCGATCAGATACTGACAGATACAGAACTGTTAATCCTTTGAAAATAGCGTTCTTGAATAAGGTTGGGAATATGTGTATCTCCAATAGGGTAGAGGAGGATTAAGAAGCCTAAGAGATCATTTTTAGTTTTTGTTAATACATAATTTAAGGAAGCTCTTGAGCTAGTTGGGAAAACCTTTTAGTGCAAAATATTTTCATTTGATCTTCTTTTTTCATTCACTCATACCATTTCAAAAACTTGCCTCTGTGTACTGAAATATTCCAGACTTGGTCTCTACTGTCCTGGTGGACAACAGGTTGGCCATGAGCCAGCAGTGTGCACTTGAGGCCAAGAATGTCATTGTATCCTGAGGTGCATTAAAAAGTGTGTCCAGCAGGTTGAGGGAGGTGACCCTTCCCCTCTACTCTGCCTTGATGAGGACACATTTAGACTACGATATCCAGTGCTGGGCTCCCCAATTCAAAACAGACAGCTGAGGTCCATGAAGGTGATTAAGGGCCTGGACCATCTCCCATACGAGGAGAGGCTGAGTAACCTGGGTCTGTTCAGCCTGGGGAAAAGAAGACTAAGGAGGGATCTAATAAATGTTTATAAATATCTAAAGGGAGGTGGGAGGCAGATGGATGAGGCCAGGCTCTTCTTAGTGATATATAGCAATAGGGCAAGGAGTAATGGCCTAAATCTTGAACATAAGAAGTTCCATACTAACATGAGTAAGGGTGATGGTGCACTGGAACAGGTTGCCCAGAGAGGTTCTGGAGTCTCCTTCTGTGGAGATATTCAAGACTTTTTGAATGCCTACCTGCGTGACCTATTGTAGGGTACCTGCTTTAGCAGGTGGGTTGAACTTGATCTGCAGAGTTCGCTTCCAACCCCTGCAATTCTGTGATCAAGATTCTGCTTCTGAAGCGTTGATTGTTTGCTTTCAAAAGAGACTCAGACTTCAGCTCCTAATATAGTAGCATTTTATCAGCACAACTCATCCAGGACCAAAGCTGTAATACAGGAAATCTGTTAGATGATATCCCTGCCATTAAAAAAATCCCTTCAGAACATGTTCATTTGGCTTCTGCTGGGATGTCTACTGCTGTGTAAGAACAACTTGCCCAGTCAGTTCTATGAACCTCTGCAGTACGTGGATTTTTTTCACCTCTGCTTTCAGACCAGAGCTGGCATTAGAGGCATGTTATAACATCTGCTTATTGCACCGTTCCAAAATGCTGTCTGTAACTTTATCATCAGCAAAAGAATACAATGGCAATGCTTGGAAAAAGAGGGGGGAAAATACCCTGTGGCAAAGGTGATCAATTTTATTACACTACACGATACATACGGTTTTTTTTTTTTTTTGTGAATACTGTTAGCTTTTACTTTCATTTGATGTCATTGTATTTTGTTGTTGTTGTTGTTGTTGTTGAAAAGATAATGAAATCCTCCTGTAAGAATGGTGCTCCAATTAAGCAGTTCCTGTTTCACCAGGAACTTATGAACAAATCTGGAAAAATCCAGTGCTGCTGTTGTAAAAGTTCTTAGAGCCTGCGCTTAGCTTATGTCTTTTCTTTGAGTCCCACGCACTCTTCCCATAGCAGGGTGATTTGCACATGGTTTGTAATACGAATGTCTGCTGCATGCAGGGAATACATGGGTGTAACTGGAAAGCTGAGGCCAGGCCAGGCCAATCTTACCAATACAACATGCCTGTGTTGTTACGATGTTGGATCCTTGTATGTGGGCTGCTGAGCTGAGCTTCCTCTGAGGAAAAGTCTGAAAGGAGCCATGGACCCGATGTATTGTCCGTTCAGGCCGTGTTTGGCCCGCACGAAGTTTGGACTGCACTTTTCTTCAGTCCCTTTTGAGATACAAGTGATCCAGTCAGGGAGAATCGATGCTGTTCTGCAGCATCACTTCCACATTATTTTTTAAACTTTCAAATAGCCATTATTTACAGCATCCATAATGCCCTTCTGGTAGCATTACTGTCTCTCTTTTTGAGAAAACAACTCTTCCTAACTGGAGATTTTATGATTAGTTCCTGAGGAAGTTTTTAAGGAGTTAATTCATCAAGCAGATGAGCAGGAATCTGCTCAGGGGGCATTAGATGTGAGCACTCTGATAGCTATCAGTAGGAGAAGGAATTGCTGTGCTCTGGGTGGGCCTTGCTGGCCGGCCAGAGCCTGGCTGCTCTGGATCTGTAAGGTTGAAAGCTGGACAGGAGCAGATCACATTTGCCCAAGGGCACAGGTAGAAGCACACACCTATGTTTCTCTGGAGAGATTTGCAGATGCCTGCCTGTATGTAGAAGAACCTTCCAAAGAGACAGTGAGAAGCATGTAGGCATTCTGTGGAAGCATTGTGCAGTGTGGTGTTAATTAAATTTGCATTTCATTTTTTAAGTTACTTGGACAAAAGCTTTACCATGGTCTCAAAAAGAATACGGACATAAAGCTAGAAAAATTGTTTTTCTTTACAATGGTTATCATTTATTTCATCAATCAGCAAATGAAAGCAAAACATGCTCCTTAATCTTGAAAACGGAAGAGTGTTAATTGCCAGAACTGTTTTGTTTGGTAAGAACGATACAGACAGATTTAAATTTTTTTCAGTTGTTCTGAGGAATATGTTCTGTATGACATCGGTTCAAAACAAATTGTATCACAGCCAACAGATTGAGAGACCAACAGGAAGCGGTTCCTGCAGCACGGCTTTTGTATATTCATCAACTGCTGTATATTACATACTCCAAATTGCATGAAAAAAACTGGGGATCTCCTATAACACACGTTTTGAAGAGGGATTTACATTTAATAAATGTTTACAAGTATTTTCATAAACTCAGCTTATGACAGTGTTGGCTTCACGTGATTGATTGTTCAAATGTTGCCTTTCCTCAAATATAGATTGTGCAGTTGTCTCTAGGAATTATTTATATTTCCTAGTATTTATGATCTGCAAGGCAGCTTAGTTATTAACATTAGTTATAGCTATTTCTGCAGATATTTATCTGAACCACAAGTTTTTGACACATTTCTTTTTCTTTAACAAGCAAAGCATATCTACAGCTATAAAAATGTTCTCTGATACAGAAAAAATATATGTATGATACAGCTATTACCTAGAAATTCTCTAGTGCAGATGTAGTTTTGATTTTCAGTAGAGAAAATTGTAGATATGCAAACAAAATGCCACTGTAGTAACATTAAAGAAAACATAGTTTCATTTTTTTCTTATGAATAGAGATTTTTGTTTTATTACAGGGAGTCTTTACCTCTCTCGGTACCTCATTGGCTTATTAGGCTGGCAGAGAATTGGCAAGCATTTTGCTGAAAATAAGCTTTTAAATCCATTTTTGAGTTTGCCTGGTGTGAATTAAATCACTTAGATGCACAGCGGGTGAATGCATGATAAGATAGTTCAGATTTTTAGAAAGAAGTAAGGATACTGTGAGAGTTGAACTAAAAGTAAAGTCTCACCTGAATGTGACGCAAGGGCAATGTGCAGCGATCAGGGTGTGGTGTACAGGGACCCGGTGACCAAGATTAATGAAACTCACATGGGTTTTAATTAGTGCAGCTGCAGTCATCAATTATCTAGAGAACACAAATATTGTTATATTTTTGGAAATTCTTGATTTATTTTATTCCATTGGCCAGTAGATTTAGATGAATGAGTTCTCATCATAAACATTCTGAGAAAAACCGCCTGAGGCCATGGTTTATTATTTAGGACACAATCAGTAAGAGTGAGCGCTACTGAAGAAAACATTGTAAACTGGTCTCAGTATTAATTTGGAAAATTTGCTGAAATGTGTGGCCTTGTATGGGTCGTCAAAAACATTAGAGCATCTCAAACAAAATACAGAACAATCTGTCAGGCGGGGAATGTGCAAGTATTATTGTCCGGCAGCTGATCCATAACAGAATGTCAGTGCATGTACACTTAAAGCAAGTATCAACAACATTTAATTTGACACATAATGTGGTCTTCTTTTATTATCCTTTAAATGCATGTCTTAGAACACTGAAGACAGGACAAGTAAGTAAGGGGAAAGGAGCTGAAACATGACAACCCTTCGCAAGTCTGAAAAAAATCATAGTCTGGATCTTTTCAGAGGTATATCTGTATTTTCAAGACGCAGGGGAAAAGAGAACAGGAGGAAGAAGGAACGTTGATTAAAAATTCCATAACTATCATTTCATTTGAAAATGTTGCGTCTCTTAATGGGGTCTAAAACCTGTGTATAAACATCTAAAAATGAATGAAGCTGAGCACTAACTACTAAGAGCATCAGCATCTGTCATTGAAATTAAGAAAAGGGTACTACCGTAGGCACATGCATTTTTCAGAAAGTTAAATGATGGTCTGCATGCGCGTACTTTTTTTGTGAATGTTTTACTGTAATTTGCATTTGTCTATTCTAATTCATGGAAAACAAGTTGGATGCACGGTCCTGCTAGATTCCTCGCTTTTATTTTTCACCCAACAAAACTGCTAAGCGTGGTAGTACTTAAATATGATCAAAAATAAAAGGACATTAAAATTCATTTACTCCAAACAGAAGAGGGACTGAAATGGCTGCCCTTCAGTGACCTAATTCAAAACCGCCTTCTTCTGTTTTTCTTTTCCTCTCTCTTCCTGTTCCCTCCTGTTGAAATGATTAGTTAAATTCCAGGTCAGCGTCATTCTAGAAGAGATTATTGCTTTTGTTGGGGCATAGCCCCATTGTCCCTAGAAAGGAAACGTGTTTACAGACTGCCAGGAGACTCGACTGCAGACTGTCTTGTTACCCAGCCTGCACAGTAGGGCACACGTGTCTGATGTCCTTATTTCTCACTAGTAGCTGTCACGCTGACAACTGGAAAATGCTGTAATTTCCTTAGTTTGCATTATTTTTATATCCCCTATTGTTTTTACACATGACCTTTACCTCTCCATTCTCCAATTAGCAGGCTGAAAACCATTGTTCATTGAGCGGAGGTATTCATGCCCAAGGGAGCAAAATTTGTTTTCCATATATGCTGTTGTGGGTGGTGAGGAATCCTTATTGCTAAAGAAATAAACCTTCATCTTAACCTTTCTTTGATTAAACTAACCCTAGACATCACTGAGTTTGGGCAGGAACTTCCATCAGCTTGTGGATAATTGTCATAGTAGCTTTAACTAGCAATCAGTGAACGTTCACATATAGGGTTATTAACTGTGTGGGCCAATTATAAAACACGTGGTGGTTAACTAATTTAAGCCATGATTTCTCCTAGGTTTTTCAGATTTCCTTGAATCTTTTTTTCTTAGCTAATACAGAGACTGGGCAATCATTATAATTGCATCAATTGTATTAGCTAAAGCAGTTAAGAAATTATACAAAATGCAATAATACCAGAAAATAGTTCAGACAGTATCAGAAATGTAAATCAACACATGGCATTGCAGTCATCAAGGAATAATGAATCTGGCTAGTTTGAGGTTATAATTTGTTGGATCTTTTACTGTGCTCTGGTCCGAGTAGATGACTTTAGTGTTTATACGATCTATTTTTCCTTACACTGCTCTTTTCCTTCCTATCGGTGATGTATACCAGCAATATTATCGGTCTGATTGTGTAAGTGTAGTCAAATGCTGTTACAGTGGGTTAGAAGAATATTATTTAGCTGCTCAATTTTCAAATAATGGTAGTTCAGCAGTTCAAAATCACTTTGCTGTGATGTAACTCATGACTTGAACACCAGTTCTTGTACATACCCTGTGATACCACATATACTCTGTGCTATCACATACAAATTCAAAACCTACTATGGAAATCATAATTTTAAAGGTATCTAATTTGCTGGAATATAACCAGCCAAAATTCTTTACAGTTACCATGCCATTTTAATCAGAGCTTCTAATAGTTATAAAGTTGTTACCAACTGAAAGCTTCATGTTGTTTTTTTTGTTCAAGAGTGTATTAATTCTTTTGATCATGAGTGGGATTTTTCAAAACATCAAATGCATTGTAGGTTTGCTAATAAATTAATAATTTGTTAATAGTAAAGTCTACCTCTTATTTTTATAGTAATAAGTCTGATCTCCTGATTCCAGCACAGTGAACTACAATACTATGAGGACTGCTCCAAAAGTAATGCCTCCTATTTTATTATGTTGGTCCATGACATCAGAGGTGGATGTTGGTGGTATGGTAGTAGAGGCTGAACATTCCCATCCAAATTCCATTACATTTTGTTGCCATATGACAGATGGCCGCAGGAAGACAGTCTGACAAAATGGCATCTGACGTGGAAGTGTGTATGAAGCAAAGGTGTGTCCTTGAATTCCTCCACATGGAAAAAATGGCACCCACTGGCATTAATCAACACTTGCTGAATGTTTATGGAGGCCAAACAGTGGATGTGAGAACTGTGAGGCAGTGGGTGGTGCGTTTTAGCAGTGGTGACAGCAACAGTGCAGATTTTTATGAGCACAGAAGGCAGGATCTTATTCATCACTGGTGAAAATGTATAGCTAATGGTGGTGAGTATGTTGAAAACTAGTGTTTAGCCAGTGATTATTTTCTCTATCAAAGAGCGTTATTGTGCTCTTTGTATCTGTTGTAGTTTCCATGGAAATAAATAGGAAGCATTAATTTTGGAATGATCTACATAGTTCAGTCAGTGAAATGAGCTTGTCTTCTAGTAGTATTCCGTTTACTTAGTGTTTTGATACATATATGTGTATCTATAGCTAAACTTCCTAGCAGGATTTTCAGGCAGGTGAGTGTTTTAGAATGTTCTCTATGAGGTCTGTCATTGCTGAAAAGTATTTTATTCATTTTGCCAATTTATCCCTTGGGTCAGGAGTATGCATAAAGAGAACATTTTCCTGCTCATCTGTGAGAACTGACATCAGGGTAGGTTCTCCAGCTCAGCCTCACAGTTACAATAACTGATTTCTTGAAATACGAGTTTGTTCGAATGATTCACTCAGTGTTATGACAGCTGTATTCCTAATCTCTTTCTGGATTTTGTATCCATCTCCCTGGATAGATTTTAAAAGACAGCATTAATAGGGTGATTGTCAGTGACAAGATTGAAGTTATCAGGCATGAGGTTCTCCTGCTAGTCAAGTGACAGTGTTACTGCTCACAGCCTTTATCCCCTGGATATTTTTGTTTCAGGAGCGTGTTGAATTGAAACAGCATTTTTAGGAGTTGTTCTGTTGTGCTGTGCTCTGTGATCCTCCTCTTAGCAAAAATCACATAGAAAATGCCCTTGACTCCGGGCACATCCTCTTGTTACTCTTAGCTTCTAGCTATCTTTGAATAGGATGTGCTGAGCCATTTTTGGCTATATTTTCTTCAATTGGAATCACTGACTTTTGGCTTTACTCATTTTTACTGACTATTCTGTGCTGGTCTTCGTTGTCCTATGATTGGATTTGTGGAATTGTATGCTCATTTAATCTTTTCACACTTTTAGTTGCTTACAGAAATGTCCTTTCTGAAGTTCAGATGGACTTGAATTCAGTCTGTAGCTTTTTGGGGATTTTTTTCCCCCCAAGTTGTTCCCTAATATGATGTGTGAATCATTTTTTGGTCAGATGTCATTAACAACTATTGAAGATCATACAATGCAACAGTATTCTTGTCCATACTCATAATTTGTTCTAAATCGAAGAGATAAAATTATGGGTATTGCTGCGTCCATGGGGATCATTTATACACCTGTTAGCCATTCAGCTTCAAAAGCTCCATAGCCTTGTGGTCTTTACAGTCTTCCAGTATTTTTACTTATATTTGATTTTCATTGTATTTACTCTTCTCAAGTAACATTAGTTTGTAAATATGATTACATATTATTGTTTATATTTATCTAGAATAAATAGTGTCTAGTGAGGTATTCAAACTTGGTTATCAACTTGGCTAAAACTGGATCTACTTAAGGACATTGCTGCAGAATGTTTTCAACAGAACTAGAACCATTTTTTTTCCTTAGCATCTTTTCAAAGTACTTTGTATAGCAATAACATTATACCTCATGCTTCTACATCAAACATTATAGAGGAAATGTAACTTCATTATGAATTCAGACATGCAAAATACACGGAAGAAAAAAGGCTATGGTACAAATTCATGGTTTGATAATAGTTAGCTAGCTATTTTAATTATTTAATCTGCATATGCCTTTTTGGAAAATAATTCTTATGAGGATACCCATTTTTTCCATTTGTGTTTTTTTTGGGTAGGCATAGATAATTTTCCTCACCAATCTGAGCACCCATGAGTATTATATTTCCATATAAAGAACCTAGACCTGAGAGGAAAAAAGAATCAAAAAGAATATAGAACCAGAATTGAGCATCAGTACTTTGTTTGTTGTGTGACAAGATACTTAAAAACTTTCTCTGCCAAAATAATTTCATCTCTAATGGCTTAATGCTGTCCTGCAAGACCTTCCAAACTCTAAGGTTCGTGTTCTGTATGTTATGAGTTATACTTAAGAATATGCATAGTTTTTAAATAGAAAAAAACAAAACAAAACAAAACAAAACAAACAAACAAAAAAAACATCTGTCCTCACCTTTGAATAGATTTAGTGGCTTATTTTTGCCATTTTGGGAAAAAGAGATAAATTTTCTAGGTACCCGTCTGCTGGATTTTGTTTTGTAAGCTGTCTGTATATACATGCACATACTTGAGGAAAGTGCTGAGACAGAGTTTTGGATGTGAGACTATGTTGTACTGAATTGTTCAGCTCTTTACAGATACTTGATCTGATCGCTCTGAAAGTAGTGCCTCCCATTCATTTCCATGGAAACTGAAACAGATAGAAAACACAGCTCTGTTTAACAGAGCAAATTCTCAGCTACAAAACACTCTTTTTCACCATAATCGCCACCATTAGCTCTGCATTTTTGCCATGCTTGTGAAAATCTGCGCCAGTGGAGGTATGACCCACTGTTTCACAGCTGCTATGATGGCATCACTGCTAGGAAAATGTTGCCCACACAGTCTATCTTTCATTACCTGAACAGACGGAAGTCAGAAGGGGCTAAATCCAGACTATACATACAATTGATGTGATAGGTCAGTTCAGCCAAGATCGGCAATGTGCTACATAGTCTTCCAATTGGTATGGGGCCTTGCATTACTGTGTTGCAAGAGAAAGGTTGTCTTCTCTGGCATGACTCTGAAGTTTGAGCCTTCAGCTTAATCAGCATTGAAATGCTGTGGTCAGAGTTGATAGTTTCTGCGTGTTGCATGAAATCCTGAAGGATAACTCCTTTCCTGTCCCAAAAAAACTGTGCACACCACTGTACCTGCTGAGGGCTGCATCTTGAACTTGTGTTTGATGGGAAATTCACATGTTGCCACTCCATGATCTGCCCTTTTGACTCTGGCTCAGAGAGGTAAAACTGTATCTCATCACTGGTAATAATGCAATTCAGGAAACTGTAATCTTCATCCTCCGATTGGTTCAGTAAGTCCTGACAACCTTGCATACAGTGCCTTTTCTATTTCTGTGTGAGCATTTGTGGAGACTCACCTAATGCAAATGTGATATTCCAATGTTCCCACCATTGTTTCCCATTCACTGAGGCTGATAATTCAGCTCTGAACTCTGTTTCTATACACCAGTTCTGACAGATGAACTGAATGAGATGCTCTTCATTTCATGATGTGACAGCTGTACATAGCTTTCCAAAATGTGGCTTGTCTTTCATGTCACTGTCACCACTGCTGAAATGCACCACTCACTGTGCTCATTGTTTGGTCTCCATAAACATTCAGAAAGCATCAATGGATGTCAAGTGGGTGTAATTTATTCCTCATGTAGGGATTTAGTGACACACATTTGTTCCATAGACACTTCCATGTCAGACACCATTTTGTCAGACTACCCCTTCAGCTGCCATCTCTCATATGGTAACAACACATAATGGGATATTGGTGGGAAGGTTCAACCTCTACTGCCATACCACTATTATCTATCTCTGACACTGTGAGACCATATAATAAAGTAGGAGGCATTACTTTTGGAGCAGCCCTGGTACAAGATTGCATCATCAGTGCCATGCTGCTCTTTCATTCTGAAGCTATATTTTATATTTTTGGAAACATAATTGTTGTCGTTCTCTTCACAAAGTCATTGTGAAGAGTTGAAAAGGTCTAATTTATAATGGCCTTATACATCAGAACAAGAACTTCATCTTCTGTTGTGCAGTAATGGAAACCATTTTAAAGTTGATGTGTCTTGTGCAGCTTAGCACGTGAGTTTATGTAGTTGAAAACTTCTGTACATTTTCATTTTCTTACCTAAGCTCTACAGGAAGAAATCTTTTTTTTTTTTTGTTTGTTTGTTTTTTTAGTTTCTCAGAGTGGTACTATAAACACTTTACTTAAATTGTTGCCATATTAACTTCAAAGACAATATTAAAGATATAAAATATGCAGGGCTTGATGCAGTCAATACTTTTGAGGATGATTTCCTCGAAAAATTACAGTATATTTTATAGAAGTGCTATTGTAGGTTGGCTTACTCCTTTTTGGAGCCTTTTTTGGCTTACTTAGTTTGCTGATTTTGTGTTCAAGCAAATTAGAATTGTGATTTCAACTCAGATACTTAGGTGCAACTGTTCTCTGATGCAGTTAAGTGACAGAAATTTAAGGAATGTTTTTTGTAACCTTCGCTTTTGGAATCCAATAGGGCAAAGTATGAAACTGCCATTTCTTTGCAAAAGAATTAGATGGATGGAGGTTGTTAAAGGCACAGCGTATCAGGCACTCTTATCTTTGCAACAGCCTTTACGATGAAGCTTGTAGTTATGGTGTAACGCAAGTATTTGTCTTTATGGAGTGTACTTCTCATTGTTTCGTGATTAAAAGCAGTGCTTCACACTTCTTTTTTTACTACAAGAATGCCACAGAGAGATTGAAATAGGAGTGGAAGATGAACTCAGCTGAGTTCATCTGAACTGTGTCCAGCTGTGGTTCTAGGAAATTGCTGCGGTGGAAGATACATGCAAAGATATTTGGGTATGTGCAGTTCCTTTATTTCATGATAAAGTGTGCTCAGTCACTTCTTCCACACCCACTGCCCTTAGCTAACAGGAAGGGTATTTTGCTGATGCCTGTCTTCAGTGCATCATTCAAGGTCTATCCTCTTCTCCCGTGGTACCTAGAACACTGATGAAAAAACCTACGTGACATCGTGCTGTTTTAGAAATCAGTTCAAGTGGTAATGAGAGAGGTGGCTGTACGTGAAGCTGAACTCAATAGGAATCAATCAGTGCTTGATATTCTGAGAGTAAAATTCACAATGATATAACTGATAGAGATGGTAACGATCCTTCTGTCTTTATAACTATTGATAAGTCAGTGCTTTTACATGAAGGTAGCTTTCTTCTTGTAGTAATACTCGCGCTGAGGCTGCAAAGAGATAATTGAGAGGGGAAGGCTCATATCGAAGCAAATCTAGATAGCTCTTGCTCTTGTAATGCCTGATATCCAGGAAAGACTGCCTTGCCATCCAGATCATTGGCATGAAATAGCATATAAAGACTACATATTGCTCCATTGCAGTTCTTAAGCAAGTTTTTTAAATGGAAGCAACTTCTCAAAATAAGCCTGTTTAATTTCTGTCACATAGGAACCTTCCTTGAGTCCCTGTGGTTCAGTTTAGAGCTTGTGCTCTGAGGTAGTTGGTATGCTTGATAAATAAGATGTATATATTTTTTATTTTTTAACTTTCTGAGGAGATTTTTTTGTCTGTTTTTCTTTTCTGTTTTTCTGCTATTTAAAAAAAAAAGCTTGCCATTTTTAATATTTGTTTTTGCAATATTTGGATACAGAATGCAATGTTATATGATAATCTCTTCTGGATTTTATTTGGCTTAATAAGACCTCAAGATGAACAGAAAGACAGTAGCAGCCTTTTTCCCCCTCAAGTGATATCTGATGGTACAGTAATATTCTTCCATTTCATAAACTTGAATGCAGCCTAAATTAAATGTATATTTGCTAGTAATGTGAGAAAATGTTACAAGAAGAAGAAAGAAGAAATTCTGAGTTTTAATTCATCTTAAAATCCCTTTTCATTCAGTTTGATACAGCTTTCACAATGTAAGAAATCCAGTGAAGTGCTGTATTATCACTTTGTCGGAGGATCTGACAAGATCCCAAACAGTAAATTATTTTCTTCCATTTATAACACCTAAATGTCGGCTTGATTAGAACTTTTTCCCCCAAACCAGGAATACAATTGTTTCTCTACTGCTTTTTTTTTCTATTATTATTATTTTTTATTCCGTTGAAGAAAGAGAAATAAAGGCAATCCTGTTTCCTCTCCCAAATTATCATAAATATTGGAGATGCAGATTTTTCTTAGATCATTAGCATATCATGCTGCGACCCACACCAGAATGTACCATTAACAAAGCAGCCTTCATGTAATTAATGTAAATAATATGGAACTACAGCATGAGTAACCCAGTCAGCCTTGGCAAAAAGCATTTGTCATAACGCATCATCTAAGGAGCTCGGCCTCAATTCAAATTAAACTTCATGGGTTTGCCCCTTTATTTTTTCCTCTAAAGCTATAAATTTCTGTGAAACATGCACCTATATAGGAGAAGAAAGCAATCCAGAAAGCCGAAATTAAAATTTCATTATTTACTGTGCTTCTGCTGCAGAGGACAATTAGTATCTTCATAAGGCTTGAAATGTAGATACTGAGAATGCAGCTGAGGAGGGTTTTTTTGCTACACTTAAAAGTGTTTTCTGTCCTCTGCTGCTGCCAGCAAATCTAAAGTATGGTGTTATGTCTGCCATTTGCTTCTATTGCCCTCTGACTCCAAAACACAGAGGAGCATTGTAAATTTTTCATGAAGAGGTTTCAGTCTGTAAAACAGCAAACAGGAATAATGTTTTAAATGCAATCATTGTCAAGCCTGAACAATGTAATTTATCAAGAGAGCAGTTTGTACTATATAATAAGTTTCATATATTAATACAATTTTTCATCTGATGTCAGGCTTCTGATTTATGAATAGCCCATGATCTAAGGTGATCATTGAATTATAATTCAAGTAATAAGAAGCCAGGAACAAGACACTGCAACTGCTACCCTGCATTAGCTTACATGCCACCAAGCCAATTTACTAAACAACCGTGGGCTAAATGATACAGTTTTTCTAATTCAAAGAAGGCACTCGTTAATTAGATAAAGGCTAAAGCTCTCATTATTTTTAAATGATTTAAGAACGGGTAAAGATCTTACAGCTTATACTGCAGCTCTAATAGTTCTCTGCTTACTGCCTTGTAATAAGAGTATTAAAGACAGATGGCCCATGCTGATTTAAACCAATTACAACATTTAATGTATACTAGTAGGAATGACTATTCATAGGCACATCAGATGTTAATATTCTACATGCTACAGATAGTTAAAACCCCACTTATTAATGTGATTTATGAGTAATTTGTTTCATTTTGCTAGTTTTTTTTTTTTTCTCTCTTTGTTGTTGTTTTTTGGGTGTTTTTTTTTTTTGGTAATCAGTTTCAGATATATATATGATTAGGATAGTTTTTAACAACTAAAACTTCATAGAAACTAGAGCTCTCCACAAAAGCAAACGAAGGACACCCTCCCTACTGTCTGTTATTTCCACATAGTTTTGAGTGTCAGGTAGGTATTTGAGGGGAGGTAAAAGTATGAGATTCTGTGTCAGTTATGCTCTTTGAAAGAAGCGGTGGTGATCCACACACACATCATGCTCACTGAAAAATAATTTGAAGGTGTTTTTCAGTTCCACAGACTGTTCTTTTATTTTTGTTTCTTTGTTTTGAAATTAAACTTATAAATAACGTAACATTGAGTTCTTACTCCACAGGTTAACATATCTAAAATAGGGAGGGATGATCAAGGGCTTCAGTGTCTTTCAGTTACATCAGTCTGACCAAGTGTAACATAATTTCTGTTGTATATACTTCATGTTTTAAATTCTGTTTGTATCGATGTGTCTGTTTTGTGGCACCATAATGTGTGTTTATCTATTTTTTTCTTCTGCAAGGGTCTTTTATATTTTATGTAAGACAGAATGGCTCCCTTTGAGCAAGAATAGCCTCTTCAGACAAAGCTCCATCTTTCCTCTCCTCTCACCCGGGCCATCCATTTGTCTCACCGCCCATAACCTCCGCATCATTCCCTGACCATGAACTCTCCTTCTCCCACTTCTCAGCCATCTGTAAATCTGCCTATTGCTGATTCTTCAGCACCGTCTATATCTATCTTTGCCTCTCCTACATCCTGATAAAATTTGGATTACTGCCTTCACATGCACACATCTGATTGGCTGCAAGACTCTCACCTGTCCCTGACTGTCTGGGGCACTCCGATACCACCGTGTACCCCTCACAGACCAGCAGTGTGGCTGCATTCCCCTGTCCTGGCTCACCCACTGCTTTCACCTTCTGCTTTGCAGTGCTTTCCTTTCTTCATTTCAATCCACGTTCCCAGGTACCTCCTGTACCTTGTTTCCCCTTAGTCCCTCCTCATCCCCTTGTGCATAGGGTCTTCACCTCCTCCTTGCCTGCTGTGGCCTGACACCTTGCAGCAGGCCTCCGTGCCTCTCTTGCTCCATTGTGTGCTTTGTTCTTTCCCATGTCTGCACATTTTTCTTCTCCAGCCCTCTGCTTAGATGTAGGAAATACTGTTTTAAGAATGCTTTTGTGAGGGGGGAAAATGTTTGGCGGTGGTGAATCAAAACTCTAGATATTATGGCTCCTAAAGGTAGAAAAATGTGGATTCCAATCTATACTAGGTTTTGTAGCATTTTCTGTCTTCACAAATCAGGAGAACGTACACCTAGGATCTAGGTGCTCTCCTGCCCTTTCCCTACCCTAAAAGCAACATCCTCAATTTTGCATCTTGATTCAATTCTATTATTTTAGAATAGTAATTGACTATTGATACGATAGCAATACCATGTTCTTTAGGTGAAAGCTGTTAAACAGTAGTACTGTGTAACAGAGACATCTGTACGGTTGTTTTTCCCCCATGTTTGTTTTAGAGTCCCAACAAGATGTGTTATTAATGGACCCTGCATAGAGCAAGTTATTTGTTATGGTAACTTTTTGACCTATTTAATAATCACTTAAAGGAGTGTAGTGCAGTTTTTATTGTACTCTGCTGTGTACAGTTATGAAGTGTGGTACATAATAAAATAAAAGCAATAATGTGGATATTTCAGAGGGATCCATCAGAGCAGACCTGCAGCAACATATTTCATCTGGTTTGTCTGGTTATGAAGCCTTGCAAGTTATAGCTGAAATAACTAGGAACAATATTGTGGTTATGACTTGTGATTGTTTACCATTGTAAACAGCAGAGTTATTATGTGTTTACCCTTTTTGGTGCTCAGAACCATTTTTTAAACAAGTTCATTAACACCTGCATACATTTAGCTATGAAAAATGGAATGTCTTTTACACGCTCCAACCTTAAAAATATTTGAGTCAACTAGCAACAGTGAAGTGCATCTAATTTAAAACACAGTTTTATTGAAGTATCATTTGGAAAAGTAGAATTATTAAGAAAGACTAACAGTTGCAAAGTTAATACAGAAAAAAAAAGAAAAACAAAACAAAACCAACCCATAAGGTTATGAAGATACTTTACATGACAGTTTTCAAGTTTAATTTGGGAGTAAAACTGAAAACTTGGACAATGGAGCAGCTGTATGAATTCCTGAGACTTAATCATGAATAAGGTGCCTTTTTACGGTGGGGGATAAGTTAGCTGTTACCCATTGGTGGACAGGTGTTTGCTCTTTCTCTTTGATTTTTTCCGTTTTTCATCTTTCTTTTCTTTTGTGTCCCTTGAAAATAGCAATCGTCTGAAATCTTTAGCTAAATGCTCAGAGAAGTCAGGAAGAGTTTACTCTACGATGAGAGATGCAAATTTAGAATCACTGCTGGTAATTTTTAATGGGCTTTTTTTTTTTTTTTTTTTTTTTTTAAATACATGCTCTTGTGGCTACAAGTTTTTCAACATCCTGA
The DNA here is from genome assembly GCA_002909625.1 of Bambusicola thoracicus. NCBI lineage: Eukaryota > Metazoa > Chordata > Aves > Galliformes > Phasianidae > Bambusicola > Bambusicola thoracicus. The sequence continues at coordinate 4,367 of PPHD01008409.1, read as the reverse complement.
GTTCAAGAGAAGCCACAGCTGATTGGACCTCCAGGAAGTGCCCTGATGATAATCAGCCCAGTGTGCAAGACAGAAAGGCTGATAGTCAGAAATTGCTCTTTAAACCAAGACAGACTGTCAGTCTTCAGGAATGGTGGGGAATGGCCTATTTATGTAATCAGATACTAAAGCTGGGAAGAAGCTGTCAGGCACATTCTTGTTGTGTAAGCAGCAGGCAAACTGTGCTTTATCTGACAGACAGTGTGTAAATCTGTCCATGCAAAAATCCAAATGTTTAGTTTGCTTCTAGTCACTGTAATAATCTGCTTATTTTCTTTTGCTAGAGCGATGACATCATTTAGCAGAATGCACAGCAGACAGGAGTCCTAGATAAGGCTCTGTTACTGTCACTCATTCACGTCTTGATTGGCAAGGAGATAAATAGGAATTTACTAGAGGTTTGCTTCCAGCTAAAAGAGCAGACAACACCCTAGGATAAGAAGAGCAAGTGTGTTCGGCACCCACAGTCTTACAGCTTGGAAAAATGTCTAGAAATAAGAGTCCTTCAAAATGCAGTGTGAAAATTTGGTATGTTATTAGCAGTAGCTGAGCAGTCTTCCTGGAAGGAGAAGCACACATGCATGTATTCTGGGTACATATGTTCGTTTCACTGTCATCATATTGAGGATAAGACTTATTTCTGAAGGTTGAAGAAGCTGATAATGGTTTATCACTGATGGCAATGTCATTTGCTGATGTTTCATTATGGAAAATATCCTAATTTTAGATCAACTGCAGTTGACTGTACAGTATTTGTATCTTGGAAATTATTATTCAGGAATGGTTTCAGATCTATTCTCTAGCCAATAATATGCGATCCATGATCTAAATTTACCAAATACGCTTTTTTTTTGGTGGCAGGGATATATTCTGATATGGAGAGACTGGAAAGAAAAACTTGGAAAGAAAACTACACTGTAATAGGAAAGATAGCGTAATCTTTTTTAATGGCATTTAATCTCCTAAATCTTCTGATTTCATTTAATTTTAAAGGGTAATAAAATATGATTGAAATACACCTGAAATGTAGTTTAATGAAAGTAACATGCTGTACTGAAAATCTACTGTTTTGTCAATCTGAAGATTTAAGATGAAACCATACAAAATGGAAATACTTGGATCTGGACGCTACTGTTCTTGCAATTTCTGTTGCACATATGTTTTTTTAAGTAGGTGGTGCCAGTTATTTAAAAATAATAATGAAGCATCTTTAGAATTCACAGGCATAATCTTGAGAAAATTAATCTGCAGGTCACAAAAAGGTAAGATGTAACAGAAACTTGACCTATTGAGAGAACGTACCTGGCAGAAGAATACATTTCTGTTCAGAAAGTAAATTGTTCATGTTCCTATTGTTTCAAAAATGATAGAGATCATAAAAGAGCAGCTGTTAAGAGCATAATGATTTGTGCAACAATACTCTGCTTCTCTTGTGTTTATATTTAGAAGGAGAACTGCATTTTGAAGTAGTAAATTGGCTTAGGAATCACAACCTTTCACGATAGTATCTTAAATAAAAATACATGCATATCTTGGTAATGTTACACACCTCCTCCTTTGAAAAATANGCTTCTCTTGTGTTTATATTTAGAAGGAGAACTGCATTTTGAAGTAGTAAATTGGCTTAGGAATCACAACCTTTCACGATAGTATCTTAAATAAAAATACATGCATATCTTGGTAATGTTACACACCTCCTCCTTTGAAAAATAGGAACTGAACAACAATTAAGCACTTTCCATGTGCTAATTTCTATTTAATTTCAAAGAGTTCAC
>PPHD01008408.1:5683-21818 GCA_002909625.1 Bambusicola thoracicus | reverse complement strand
AGGACAAGAGGAAATGGCTTTAAACTGGAAGAGGGTAGGTTTAGACTAGATGCTAGGAAGAAATTCTTCGCTGTGAAGGTGGAGAAACACTGGAACAGGTTGCCTGGTGAGGTTGTGGATGTCCCCTTCCTGAAAGTATTTAAGGCCAGGCTGGATGGGGCTTTGAGCAACCTGCTGTAGTGGGAGATGTTCCTGTCTGCAGTAGGGGGGTTGGAACTAGATGATCTTAAAGGATCCTTGTACCCCAAACTGTTCTGTGATTCTGTCTATATCTGACTTCCCTCTGTCTTTGTTGTCTTTCCTACTCTTGCAACTCTGATGCCTGTTTCTTCTGTTTAGCTGTCACAGGCATGGGTTGATTGTTGGACTAGGTGATCTTAGTGGCCTTTTCAACCTTTATGATTCTGTGATTCTCTTACTTGACAAAGGTTGTCACCTAACAAGTAAGGTGAGGAAAATGTGGAGACATTTAATGCCTTTTTTTTTTCTTTTTGCCTTGGTTCTCATAATAATGACAATTTTCGGCTGCCTTACCCTCTCTCATCCTTTTCTTCTAATTTCTGCAACCTCACTATTGCGTGTGATCTGGCTTGTCCACTTTCCCTCTTACCTGCTCCACCTCTCATTTGTGCAATCTATCTCATGCCATTGCTTCTCCTTGCGCCTTCTCTCCAGCGCTTTTTTTCTTGTTCTTTAAGTCTCCTGGGTATGCTTTCTTACTCTTGTATGTGTGCTTTCCTTTCCTCTTGCCTGCATACACTTTCCCTTTCTTGCACTTGCTTTTCTTCCCATGGGAAGGGACTGTTTATCAGGGAGCATAGGGGTGGGATAAGGGAAAAAAATGGCTTTAAACTAAACAAGGAGAGATATAAAATAGAAATACAGAATAAATTCTTTGCTGTGTCGATTGCGTGTGTGCTTTAGTTCAACTGCATATGCCACTTGCATGTCTCACTTGCTCATGTTCCCTGTCTGTTAGTCGTCTTCTGCGACGCTATACTTTTTGTTTTGTTCTCTGTGCATGAGTTACATCTCTCTTCTGCATGTGTTTTTTTCTCTGTACCTCCCTCTTATTTTCCCTCACTCCCTTTTGTACGTATCTTGGGCTTCCCTCACTATGTCTTTGGAGTTCTTGGCACACTTCCGCCTCTTCTCTCATGCTGATGTTTGCTCTCTTTGTTTGGCTTTCCCTCTCTGTCAACGCATTTCCCCTCTCTCATTTTTTGCACACTCTACCATTCTCTCCTCTCATGGCTTCCCTTTGTAGCATGCTTTCCTTCTCATGTATTCTTCCTCTTTTTTCATGTGCTAAGTACAATCTCTGCTGCATCCCATCCTTCTCTAACATGCCTTTTCCCACTCAGGTGTTTCCCTTTTCTTGTGCACTCCCTCTCACACTTGCTTTTCACAGAAGTTCTCTCCTGCTTTCACTCTTCCTCCTCCACAAAAACTCGCTCATTTTCTCTTTCTTGCACACTTTTCCTACTTCTCTTTTTCTCATGCTTTCCTTTTCATGCAAGCTCCCCATTTCTAGCATGCTTTCTCTCTTATGCATACTTTCACTTTTTGCACTTGCTTTTCCCCATCTTTCAAATGGTTTTCCTTGTTCTTGCACACTTTTCTCTTATTTACAGATGCAACTTTCCTCTCTCTACTAACTCGCTCTGGCTCCTTTCCTCCTCACAGCCTCAGGTTTGCATGTCCCTTGCACACACACTTTCCATCTCTTTACTCTGCATGCTTACTCTCTCTCACATGGACAGGTTTCCACCCTTCATGCAAACCCCTTACTCTCTTTCCTTCCATTTATGTGTTCTGTCTATTGGACACACTTTCCTTCTCATGCAACCCCTTCCCTTTCTTTTTTTGCTTGTGTTGCCCTGCACATAGTCCCTCTTTCTTGCACTCATTCCCTTGCACTTTCCCTTCCTCCTTAGTGAACTTTCCCTTGCCCCCAGTCTTGCATGATAACCCTTCTCACAGATGCTTTTCCTCTCTTGCTACAATTTCATGCCCTTTACCTTTTACGTCCTCTCTTACACTTTCTCTCATGCACTTTTCTCCTTTGTTCTGCCTTGTTTCCCTGTCATACGCATCCCCTTTCTCTTGTGGGTTCTCCCTTTCTCCCATTTCACTATCCCTCTTATGTGCCTTTTCATCCTCATGCTTTTCTCTTCCTTCTTGTGCATGTTCCCCCACCTACACTGCATTCCTTCAGCCACATGCTTTCCCTCTGTAGTGCAGCTTCTCTCTCCATGCCTCCATGCTCTCCTCTTTAATTGTCTCATACCATTTTTCTCTGATGCTTGCTCTTCCCACTCACTCATTGACTTCTTCCCCCCCTTTTGCTTAGTCTTTCCCTCCCTCTCAAATGCTCAGTCTTTGCTGCCTCTTGCACACTTGCCATCTCTTGCATGCCAGCCCTGTCTTGCATGCTTGCTCTCTCTTCTGTGCACTTTTCTGTCCAATCTGTCACATTTTTTCTCTTTTGTGTGTGTATACCATCTTCTTTCATACATTCTCTCTCTCATATATATTTTTCCTGTGCCTTTCTTCTTTCTTGCATGGCTCTCCTTGTGCTGTCACTTTTCCTTTTGCTGATTTCTCATGCACTCATTCTGTCACATGGAGGTTCCCACATGTCTTCCTTCTCTCTTACTTTCCCATACGTGTACTTCCCTGTTCTTTCCGTGCCTTGCTCTTCCTCCTTCTCTCATGTGACATCACCCAGTTACAGTTTTGCTCTCCACCTGCACATCCTGTCAGTCCGTCTCACATGCCCATTCATGTTCTCACACACGCAGGCTTCCTTTCCCTTTCCCATTCTTGTAACACTTTCATGGTCTGTGTCAGGTGGTCTTCTTTACCTTTCTCCCTCACTCTCTCTGGCAGTTTCACCCTCTGCCACATGTTTTACCACAAGTGCTTTTTCTGTCTCTTTATGCATTCTGTTTATCCCTTGCCTCTTTTCTTGCCTTTCCACTTTCCCTGTTTCTCACATGCATTTTTCTCTCTCCTTTTGCTTTGACTGCCTTGCACTTTCCTTTCTGTGCAGTCTTCACCCATTTTACACACTTTCTCTGTCTCAGGCTTTGTCTGCATATTGTTTTTACCCTCTTACATGCACTTTCTTGCGTGCTTTCCTCCTCTCATACACGTGCTGTTGTCACCTCTCTCTCACTGCTTGCCTTCCAGACTGCCTGCAGTTTCTCTCTCTTTCATGCTTTTCCTCCTAGGATGAGGAGGAAAAGCATGAAAGTTTCCCTCTCTTTCATGCTTTTCCATTTGTAGGAGGAATAAGGAGGAAATTTTTCTCTCTCTGCCGTGCACACACAGTCCCTTTCTCTTTCAGGCACCTTTCCTTTCTCTCTGTCACGTTCTTTCCGTTTGTCTTGCTTTGGGGCCTTCCTCCTTTCTCATGTGTTTTGTATCTTTTACATGCTATTTATTTCTTGCTCTCTAGAACTTTCCCTACCTATCCTGTGCAGTTTCCTGTCTTGTGCACTGCTTCCTACTCTTCTCCCATGCTTTCTTGGTATGTTGTCATCCTCTCTCACACTGTCCCTTTAGGCAGCACTTTTCTTCTCATGTTTACTCTTTCCCCCTGTCCTGCACATTCCCTCCCATTGTTTGTACTTTCTGTCTCTTGCATATGTTTGTCTCTCATTCTCCTTCCTCTCTTATCTGTGTAGGTTTTCCCTGTCTTGTGTACCTTCCCTCCGTTGTGGACTAACCCCAGGAGAGAACTAAGCACCATACAGCCACTTGATTGCTTCTTTCCCGGTGGTGTGGGGTAAAGAACCAGAAGACCAAAAGTGAGAAAATTTGTGGGTTGAGTTTAAGAGTTTAATAAGTGAAGCAAAACTGCACATGCAAGCAAAGCAAAATGAGAATTTTATTCACTACTTCTTATCATCAGGCAGATGTTTAACCACTTACCTTTAGACGTGAGCTGCATTACATGTAGTGATTAGTTGGGAAGATAAACAACACAACCCTGAACAGGACCACTTCCTCTTCCCTCTCAGCTTTTATTGCTGAGTGGGTCATACAGCACAGAACATTCCTTTGGTCAGTCTGGACTGGATGTTCTGGCTTTGCCTTTCCCAGTTTCTTGTGCACTCATGCAGTCCCTGGCTGAGGGGCAGCATGTGAAACATAGAAAACCTGATGTTGTGCAAACACTGTTGAACAACAGTTAAAACACTGTTTTAGTCACAAATCCAAAATAGTGTATGAGCTATGGAGAATTAACTCCACCCCAGCCAGAGCCAGTATACCCTCACTGTCAAGCTTTTTCTCTCAGGAACTTGCATGTGCATTTCCCTTCTCTTGTATGCTTTTTCACACCACCTTGTTCTCTCCCTCTTACTCTCACACTTTCTCAGTTGTCCCTTTTTCTCTCTGCCTTTTTCTTGAGTTCAGGGGCTTCTCTTTTACTTGCGTGCACTTCCTTCTCCCTCTCCCTCCCTCTACTAGCTTTCCCCTCTTTCTCTCTCTTGCATGCTTTTGCTTATGCACTTCCTTTTCCTTTGCTTCACGCTCTCTTTGCCATTCATTCCCTCTGCCATGATACCTTGCTCACTTGAGCTCTTTCTCATTCACTGCTTTTGCCTTTCTCTTGCTATTATTCCTCCTATTTACCCCTTGCTGTGTTTCCCTCCCCATCACTGTCTCTCTTAATCATTCTTTCCTGGACTCAGAGTCCCTTCTTTCCTGTTCTTATACTCATCCCCTCCTCGCTGTCCCTACCACTGCCTTCTGCCCCTTCTCACTGTCTTCTTTTCACTCTCCTGCTCCCCTCTGTCTCCACCGTTCATGCTCTTAATCTGTCTCCCCTCTTTTTCCTCCTTTCCTCTGTCATGTTGAATTTGTCCTGCTGTGTCTCTTTACCTCTTGCTCAGTCTTTTCACTCTGCCTTTTTGCTTCTGCCTTCTTCCCTTACCTCACTTTCTGCCACTCGTGTCTATGTGTGCTATTCCCAGCTCCCTCTCCTTTCTTGTTTGCTTGCTGTCTTACCTTTGCTTTTATTTCCACGTGCCTGACACTATTTGCTCTTTCCCCCTTTTAGCCACACATTGCTTTCTTTTCTTCTGCTTCTGTTTCTGTCTTTGCCTCAGTGGTCTGTCTGTGCTCCTTTCCAAGCCCCTTTTCTTGCTTATTCTTCTCTATTTTTACCTTGCTCATTCATTCTTTCTGCATCTTTTCTCCCTTTCCTCATACTTTCCTACGTCCTCACATCCTCTTGTTTGCCTTCTGTCTCTTTTCTCCTTCCCTGCACTTCTTTCTTACTGCCTACCTTCCCCTTTCCTTCTGTGCTCCTTGCTTGCCTTTCCCTCACTTCCTTCTGCTCTCCACCTTTGTCTCTTCCCTCCCTCCCAATCATTTCTCTCTCTTCCCACTGACTCTCCCAACCCATCCCTCATTCATGTTCTTCTCTTTGTCCCTCTGCATGCTTCTCTGCCCATTGTGTGCTTTTTGCTTCTCTTTCCCTTCTCTGCTCTCCTATCTCCACCTACGATTTCCCCTGTGTCCTCTCCTCTCTCTCTCACCATCTCTCCACATTGCCTCTCTCCCTCCTGCCAGTGCACAAGCTTCTTCCACCTCTCTCTCACTTCCACAACCCCCCTCCCTTATACATGCAGTTCTCTCCATGCAGGTTCTCTTTTCCTCCTCTTTGCCTCCTTTCCTCCTCTCTGGTCTTTGTTATCTCCTCTGATAGCTCTGTTTCTCCTCACTCCATTTCCCTGCTATCACTCTTATTCTTTCTGTCCCTATTTGTCTTTCTCCTTCTGTCCATCAGATGATGTTCAGATCTCTTCAGAGCTGTCTCTGCATGTTCCTTGGTCACTGACCATACTCAAACATCACAGTGTTCTGTGTCCTGTGTACTCCACTTTTTTTTTTTTTTATTGGACCCCTAGGCGAAAGCTTTGCAGTATCAAAAAACTATGGTGTGAAAAAGCCTGTGCTATTTTTCTGCATTCTGCTCAGTCTGAGTCTGTTGAGGAAGAGTGTCTGTAACTAGTGTAGCATCTTCCTCAAAAATCAAAGAGCCCCGGCACCTAATTTCTTGCCTAGGTGAATAAATTTCTGTTTACTCTCACTTTTGAGCTCCATGGTATTAAAGTTGTCTCATCATTTGCAGAAATGCTAGAGCGCGGGTTTACAGATCCTGCAGTACTCCATTCCGCTTGCAAGAGAGAGTGTGAGTGGCTTTACAATCTTTATGGTAATGTTGAGTATTGTTTTTAATTATTCAACTTCATGCAAATTATTCATAACTCCAACACTCCTGTAAACTTTCCAAAGGAAAAAGTACCTGTGATACTTGGACTTAATAGTGACATCCTTGCATAATCCCAGGAGTATGTCTCATTGCTCCACTTGGAATAATGAGGCTGTGCAGAGGAGTCTACTGCACGTTGTACCAAAGAGAAGACTGTGAAGAAAGTTGGAAGCTGTATTCGTCTCTCTTTTCTCTTCAGTACTTTGGAAATTTCTTCCTCATAATTCAGAAACAGAAATATTCTGGTTGAAGCATAGTACCGACTTTATTTCTTCCCTACAATTAGCAGGGGCTGCGTGATGCTGCTGGATTCTCAGTGGTTAATATTATGCTGAAGCAGGAACGGAGTCATTCAGAAGGGTGCTTCCTGAAGTAGAGGGCCGTATTTGTACATTTCCTCTTACATAGAAATGTTTCTAGATGTAACCTGTATGTTAGCTGCTATTCATGGTCATGCCTTGCTATTTTTCCTGAGTTTATATATTTGCACATTGCTGGAGATTTTGCTGAAATTTAAAATCACATTGCAAGAATTCAGACAGCAGCCTATGCTTATGATCATGTAGAGGTTTTAAACCATGTGTATGTCAGGTTAATGTTGTTAGGTATTGTGAAAAGTGAAATCAACCTTATGAAAAACACTGTCAGGTCTTTGCTTTAAGTAGTGATGAGGTTCTTCAAGAAAATACAACTTATTTATGCTTGCTGCCCAATTACATGGAACCATATGGCAGAAAGACTTTTGAGTTCTTGTCTCCTTTTCTTACCAGTTTTACTGGCACATATGTGTGACAGGTCAGTATGGTTGTTTCCTTCTGGTCTAGTGTTCTTTGCTAGCTGATATGATTTTGCTTGTCAAATGCATGGGATATGAGCAGCCAACATTCTATCAGAGTACTTTCTGAGACTTAGGGATTTGAGCTTAGAGCGTGTCCTTATAGTCCTTAACAAAGCTTAATGTTACAAAGCATGGTCAGTCTAGCAGGATTCAAGAACTTCCAAGCAGACTGCACATAGCATCTCACTGAATTTCCCTCATTTTTCTTGAGTTTCTTACATGAGATAATCTCAAGTTGTTACTGGATCTGATAGTTGTTCTGAAGAATTATTTGTTCTCCTAATAAGACAAGTATTAAAATTTTGTTCTTATTAATTCTCAGGTGGATAGGATGAATGAAACAATGTTCAGAACAAAGTAAGAAGGAAAGAACATTTCACACGTCTTTCTTAAAGTAGATCATGTTTGGAAAGTACCTTGAAATCTCAAGTTCAAAACAGATATCAGCTTTTATATTGAAATATTAGAATTAACTGTGGCAGATCCAAGATAAAACCACAAGTGGATAAACCTCCTTTGTTGTCACTGGAGAACAAGGATGTATACTACTCACTCGTGGGTAGAATTAAAATGAATTGTTTTGGAAATGCTTACGCTTTTGTCTTCAGTGCGCTAGTTACTTATCCAGACTGTCTAATGATCTAGTCATACATGCTGTAGAAGTAATACTTGAAAGAATATGGTAAATGAAAGTGATACGATTTGGAACGTAGAAAATCCTTATTCCATTGTTGTTTATTTTTCTAGCTGCAGACACTTAGTGCTCGATTTCTGTTTTAGAGGCTTTCAGATGTGTCTAATCAATAGCATGCAGGAGGTGTAGGAATGCAGTGTCTCAAAATGGATGTTGACAGTGGTAAGCCAAGATGGCTAATTGGAGCTCCTGCTTATTGGCCACATCTGTTGATGTATACACATCCTCAGTGGTCCGCTCTATTCCGTGTTATTGAAGGTTTCTCCTGTGTTGTGGTGGCTGATGGCTAGAGGTCATGGCTGAATTTCTTTTCACTGACAATACTAATTCCAGAGCACAGTGACAACCTGCAAAGATTTATACTGTCTTATCTATCTGCATAACATCAGCTGAGCACTGCTTGCTGAAGCAATCTCTGCACTTGTAGAGCTGCTCAAAAGTGACATTCCCTTCTGGTCTGATGCACAGTATTTGGTCAGCAGGAAACATTAACTATATAAAAAGTAAGATAATTTTTGCTTATATTGGAGCAGAATTTTTTTCTATTCTGGCTGCAGTTTTTTTCTTTTTTACCATTAGTTTTCAGTCTTTGTGCTGTGGCCAACGAAAATGGACTTCTTGGCTCAGGCAGCTGTAGATAGGACTGTATGTGGGATGCTCTCCTTCTGCTTTTATGCAGGATTTTCCTATCCACTTTTCTCACACTGTTTCTTAAAGTGCATTAAGTTCTTCTCAAATGTGTTTGTTGTTATTGGGGTGGCAGGAGTAATTTGAGGAGGGAGCTGTTATATTAGTTAAGCCACAAGATTAAAAATAGCTACTGTAATGGAAAAATACAAGAAAGAGCTGACTCTGTCCTCTGTGCCGAAGAGTGAGTATTAAATAATTTGTGCCTCCTCTCCCTAGAAATGCCTTGTGACACTGTTCATTTGCCCTGTTGGACTGGTATATTCTAAACTGGTCAGTCTGAATTTAATTAAGTAACATGGTAACAATCTATTTTAAGTCTCTGCATAGCCTGCCTGTCTGGAATGATCTTTGGATGGAATGCTTGCTTACACCTTTAGCTGAGATGATGAAGAGCTGTTTGTTTACAGCGGGGACAGGAAAGCCTGAAGGTGCACCTTAACAGAAAATCAAGCTAAAAATTTCCTTCTTGTTCCCTGCTTGTGTGACGCTGATGTAAAATGCTTCAGGCTCTTTTCTACTGGAAGTCTTCAGAAATGCTAAGTGGATTTTGGGAGGATACTTGCAGAAAATTGACTAATGTTGAACTTCAAAATAATCAGGAGTTTTGTTTTGCTTGTTAAGAATTTTAATTATTTGCTTATACCTTATTGCTTTAAAGTCTGGACCTGTGACAAGAAGAGCAGTCTGATTTACGTTGGTTTTCTTGAAGCTGAACAGCATAACACTTCCTGAGGATTAACCTGAGCAGAGCTTGATGGGGAAGCTTGAGGCACTGGCAACTGGCAGGGACAGTCACTACATTCACATATAGCACTGTGATCCTGCACAGAAGTAGTGTGACAGAGAAGACATATCAAGCAGAGCACTCAATTTCACGTGACTCCCTCTTTAAAGGAGAGATGGAATTCATCATTGGCTGTCACAGCCAATGGAGAAAGGGGGATTGGAGAGTCAAAGATAACTGTTGGAAAGGTGTGGCTTCTCTGTGGTGAAGAAATGTGGAGATTGTACTGCTTTGCTGCCTAGAGTACAGGTTATCAATCTCTTTGACTGCAGCTCTGAAATAGACATGGACATCTGTGCTAGTGAAGTGCTTTTTATTTCCTCTAGAGGAAGGTAGAGTCTGATCCAGTGCAGTTCAAAAGAAGTCCAGTCTTTTATGAGTTAAAGAATCAGTATTTGGGGAAATGAGCACGTGCAAGGCATGAACTGGGTCTAGTGGGCACCTCTCAAGACTGTTTAGTAAATTTTTAGAAGGAATGTGTAGGCTTTATTAAAGGTACAGTTGATGTCTTGCCCTAAGAGTTGCTGTTCAGACCTGGTCCAGAATCATACTAGATGAGAGCAGGGCATATGGGAGAAACGTGGCACATTAGTTATTGCTTGCAAAACGAGCTGATATTTGGTTAGAACTGTAATCTTATGGATTACAGATACTCTGTATTCAGATTGACGTGGAGTTAATAAGCTATGGGGCTTATTCCTGACTGAAGCCTTTCATATGTAGAGGACAGCTTAACAAAGTACCAACTGTTTCTCAGAGAGCACTGAACAGAGATCTTGTTAACTGAAACTGCAGGAAGACTAGAAGGTAACACTAGTATAATAAAAAATCTAATACAGTAAAAATTGCCTTCAAATATGCACATTCAGTATCCCCAGTAAGAGGTAATCAAGGCAGCGGAAAGCGGGCAGGACACAGGAGATGGAAGGACAGAAATGCTGGCGTTTGACTTCTGTTGAAAGTACTTGGCAGGTTTCTTAGTGAGCCCTCCCGACATACACTCTGCATCTCAAATCCCAGAAAGTGATAACACTGCGGTATTCCTCACTTTCTAAAATGCTCATTTAATTTTGTGATCAAATATGAAAACAGTAATGCGTTTCTGAATTCCTGTGGAAGCGTTCATAGGATTGCCTGTGGAGCTTTTTAGCTTCATTTAAAACTACAAAATTTGTGGTTCCATCTGCCAAATATTCTGTATAAATGGGAAACATGCTTTTACAAGAGGACTGTTTTTTCTTTCATGATTTTTACACCATATTTTTTTTCATTTTACAAGCCTTATATAACCCATTTTAATAGTATGTTAGACACAGGGATTGAGAGGTGAAAGATTTGTTGGCAGTACATTGGCAGTCATTATTTAGGAGATCCAAAGAAGCAGGAAAAACATTAGTATAATTCCTTGGCGATCTTTTTCTGTTTAATAAATATTCAATTAAAAGAGAGTGATTTTGTTGAAAACCATTATATGCCTAAACTATATTTACTGTTTGCAGTCAATATACAGAAATATTAGTAATGTCCATCTGTATTGTTATTTGAGTCAAGTCTCTGAACGCATTTGTTTTTCTAGGTCTAACAGTCCTGAGCATCAATCTTACATGAAATTTGGATATGCATTGTCAGCCTCCTCAATTAAGCTTGCTAAATGAGCTCTATATTAGTGGTTGGGCTCATTCTATTTTTTTTCTTTAAAGAAAAAGAAAGGTACAAACCTGCACTATGCAGATGTCCAGACACTGAACTGGTTCTGTTAGAATGTGGAATTAGTGTACCTAATTTACATCCCTCTCTTTCAGCTCTTCTTCAAATATGAAAAGGAATTAACTGCTGCAGAGACATTTCAGTATGGAGATGTTACAGGTTGATGCTTTAGATCCATCCTGCTGCCTGCTTTTATTTTCACTCTGGAAGCGCTGAGGGGTTGCCAGGATATTCATTACTGGCTAATCAAGCTGCTAAATGGTAGGGCAGGTGTGTGACCTGCTGCAGCCAGCTTTCTGTGCTCTCCTAATGGCTCTTCTGGAGTAACAGAATCCAGCTGAAATAACTGGATTGACTTGGTCTCATTAGTAGCAGTGGCCTGGTCCCTGGGCACTGATTTCCATGTAGCCTTGCTAAGCCCTATACATACCCTGTCCTCACTCTCTGTGTGTTGAAAGAGGAGAAGGAACTTACAAAGCTATGACACTTAGATGTTCAGCAAACTGGGTGCCCAGCAGAAGCACCAGGTGCAGCGCTAAGAGGGACTAAGGTGTTGCTTTAGCATCAGGATAGCAGAATAGTACCAACTACTTGTTCTCAGAAATTCCAGCACTGATTCTGCAACAACAGGCGTGTGACTTGCCATACGAGCTGCTACGTACACCTAATTATCCTGCTCTTAAGCCCCACTAACAGTTTAACTTGGGAACAGTTTGCTGCTGTTGCCTTCTCTAAATTGCTCTGCTGCATTGTGCTGTGAAACTGTCCCAAGATTTCCCTCTGCAGGTAGGTGGTTGTGTTTTGCTCAGAGATGAAGTGCATACTAAGACCTTTTGCAAGTAAGTGTATTACCCAAGAAGTAAATGGTTCATTATTTTTACTACATCAAACTAGAGAAAGAATGGTAGCATTTACTTACTGACTTGGGGACTACTTGCTCGTAATCATAATCCAAAATTAGAGAATTTAAATGTTAATGATCAAGATTATTGTGTGCTCTTGTTCCAGTATGAAATGTGAGTATCTGAAATATTTTATCTACCTAATTTTTGAGCCAAAGACGTAAATTCCACTCAAAATAATCTGAGAACCAATTTCCTCATGATTTTAAAAGGAGCCATTAAAATACCACAAAGTCATAATCGATTTACAATTAGGAGCTTTCTCTCAGTGGAGTACTAACAGTGTTATTAGGAAACCATGAACTGGGAGAAATATGTGAATGGAAAATTACATTTAAAAAGAAGGGTTCTGATAAGACCTAGATGTATAACTTCTCTCTTTTACAATTCAATTGAATATCCTATTGCAGAGCTTAATAAATGGAATAACCACAACCACCAACAGCCTTCATCCAGGTGATTGATCAAATGCTTTTTTTTTTTCTTTTTTTCTTTTTAATTCTAAGAAATGATTTAAAAATTTCCTGTTTGCATATCTCACTCAAAAAACAAACAAACAAACAAACAAAAAAACCCCAAACATTTCCTTCATGTATTTAATTGTATTATCTAATTACTGCAAATACTGGTTTTACTCAGAGCAACATGAAAACAGCTAAGACGGACTGAAATGCAGCTTATTTATTCTTTGTCAGTAAAATCACTTACTCAATGTAAAACTAGTTATCTGTACAAGCTCACTGAAGGCTCAGGTAGTTAGGCAGAGGAAGGAAGGAGCCACATTCACTCCCCAGTCCCTTTGGCTAAGCAGTGAGGGAAATGGTTATCTGTGAAATGAATGCATGCTTTGCAATCATTTGCTCCTGCTGTTCTGAGTTCATTTTTCAGCTGTGCTTTCATGACCTGTTCTGTTCTTCCTTCCACTAAAAGCCTTGGGAATTTTACTCTTGATTTCACTGGAAAACAGGACTGTATCCTAATTATTTTGATTTAAAGAAGAATAAGTTCAATGGTTCGTGTAAAATACTGCATTCTGTAGCTTGCTTAGTTGTAAGTGACTAATTTGCATCTCACAGAAGTGCTAGTCATCTCAAATTTTTATTATTTGGAACAAGATCGTAATTAGAAATTGGGAAGAGCAGAACAGATTCTCAGACAAGAATTTCAGTGTAGATCATTTCCGCCTTTTGCCAATGTGTTCTTTTGGGAACCGATGAAGTAAAATACTTTGATGGGGGGTAGGAAAATGTTCTGTTTATTAATCCTGTGAAATAGCTTTGTTTCTTCCTTTCGTCTGAACAGGTAAGCATCTGAACTTGCTGTGAGTTAGTCACAGCAGATGTGGTTTGGGGAAAGGAGACACATGCCAACCTGGTACCGTTGCCGAGGTGTTGGCATCTTAGAGGAGGGAGAAGAGTTGAGGTGCGGAAAACCATTTCACTTCCATTTTCACCTGACTCCCATCAACCACAAGAATACCTCAGTGTGGCATATTTGGACCATGTAGGTTGCATGTGGGGTGGCCATCTCTTGTAATGAAGTGGTCCTAGCTAAGCTCCTTTGACAGGAACATAATGTGTTGCTCACGTGAGCCTTAAGAACACAATGTTCTCTGGAGAGCGGTTAAGCTAACCTTGCAAAGTTTTCTGATAGCATAATTTTTACATTGCTTTATATGTTTCTGGATATGGGCAGCAGTGTTCTCTGACACGTTTTGTGCCCTTTATGAGGAGAGCTGGCTCTGTCAGATCATCTATTGTATGGGTAGGCAGCTTTGTGAAGGAGTGCTGAAGTCTTTCTTTTCTGCCTTGACAGGCAGACTCTGTGGAAGGGCGCTGGAAGGCCAACAAGAGATGAAGCTGTCTTGAAACTACTTAATGGAGTCTTTAAAAATTAGAGCAAAGTCTGTTAAAACAAAGAAACTTCTGCGTCTGAGGTGAACTACTGGGTGCCCGTATTGCAGTGTATCTATGCAAACGCTAAGCATCATTAACACACAGTATTATATATAGAGGTGGTAAGGAGAAGCATTCCTAGTTCCATCACTGCACCAATAATTGATTTTCTAACACCGAGTGGAGATCTGTGAATATTCTTGGTGATGTGAACTAATGCTAAAGAGTAGATGAACCAGGATGTGTTTACTAGGTTTGCCTGAGAATGAGCTCCTCTGTTTTTTTTTTACCAGGAATTCTGCAGCAGTGGGTCACGGATGTTTCTGCTATGCGCTGATGCGTTCCATCCCAGTTGCCATCTACATCGTTTTGGTAACAGGCCTGCGGTACCACCTGTTCATATGGAGCGTCTTCTCTCCAAAGCTGCTTTACGAGGGAGTGCACGTGTTCATCACAGCCGCCATCTGCCTGTTCTTTACTGCCATGGACCAGAACCACTCTCAGAAGGTGCAAGACTGAAAATAAGTGTGTAGCACACGGTTCCGTACTGCAATGCCTTGTGTGTCTCTGGAATGGAAGAAGGACAGCAGTGGCTTCCGTTTGTTGTGCAGAGTGCGAAGAACAGTGCTGTGTTTTTTAGCCAGTTTCACGTAGGGTTTGAAGGGCTTGTCCTGCGTTACACAGTTTGCTTTAAAAACGCCGAATCGAAATAAACTGTTTTATCTTATCACAGATAATTTTGTTCTTTAGCTGTCATTATGACAATGCCTGAATAACTGAGTCGCAGTATGACATGACAGTCAATTCTGCTGTATGCCAAATATCAAGTTGTATTTTTAATGCGTAACTTGGAGAGATATCTAACACTGATTTATTTTTTTTTCTCCCAATTCTTTAATGAATTTGGAGGCTAGATTTAAATGAGCGCTCCTGAGTTTTAAAGAAAAACACTCTCTTTGCTGAAGAGATGAACACTACGTCTCATATTAAGTCATTCTTGAGCTTCTGGCTTTTTTTCATCAGCTTTTATTGTCTGTCTCTTTGTATTGACTTGTAAGACGAAGAAGCAAAAGTTAAATGCTGCCCTCCCCAAACAGTTCAGAAACTCACAGTAACTTGTAACCTTATATAAGGGTTACCCTAACCCTAAATCGGCAATCTGTATATATTTGTAAATGTGAATGTGGTTTATTTTTTTCCGACAGACAATGAGAGGTTTTTGTTTCACTCATCTATATAATGAAGGTGTAGGAAGAAGGCGCTAGTAAAGACAGTGAGCGTAGACAAAAAAAAGCCTACAACTATGTGATTTGCTCATTGAGACTTGAAAAAGGGCCTAATTGTTCAGTGTTTTTGGTTTAATTAAAATAATTGCGTATATATAAATGCAATTTGAATTTCAAAAGGTAGTTCTTGATGTAGGTGTGGAGCAGCTGATCACGGGCACTGAAACAGTATTTTGCACATGTGATTTATTTTTTAGCTTCCTGGACTACAGGGTCCTAAAAATATGCAAGGTGTCTTGCTGCTGTTCAGCAGAGCTCATTAGCCATGAGTTTTGTTTTGTTCCTTGTGTGTATCGAACATATAATTAAATAATGGAGCGATGGTACAGATATCTCAGGTGAGAGGCTTTTTTGCTTTCCCATTGTTTTTTTTTGTTACCTTGACAGCATTTTTATTAAAGGCAGTATTTTCTTCCTGAATGCAGTCATTAAGTGTGATAGATTTCCATCTGCATTTCTGTACTTCAGGGGCTGGATGAGAAGCACTAATGGACTGACAAACTAATGAATCTTTTACGGAGTTCACTTTCTGCTAAAATGTTGCATTTCTTTTTATTAACGTTTAACTGATAAACCAGGTTGGTGGCTGCTGCACTGAACATTGGGTCATGTTTTCTAGCATGGATAGTCGTAAGCCATGAGCAGGGGCAAAGCTCAGTGTGCTGAGGTACCAGAGGGATACCACGTGTGTTTACATCACCTTCCTCTTAGTGCCATATGTAGCCAATGCACACTCCTAACTGCATTTTTCCTTGCTCCTGTTGGGAAGATAGACACTGATAGCTATCCTGATCCTTAGGATAAAGGAAAGACTAATCATCAGTCTTTACTTTTATGTTTACCCTGGTGTTTTTTTCTATGTTAGTAACCATTCGGGTTTAATTCAAATATATTAGAGGTATATCAAAAGAGGAGCTCATGGGGAACTTCACTGTTTGCTGAAAATCTGAAATTGAAATGCTTTGAAGCCCTAGGTAGGTGACAGCACATGTACAAGGATCACTTAGATGGTTTTCATATCATATTTCAGCAAATCTTAAAAAAAAAAAA
>PPHD01008407.1:0-21821 GCA_002909625.1 Bambusicola thoracicus | reverse complement strand
CTTATTTGGGCAAAATATGTTCTTACATGAGAACAGTTTCCCAAGCAGTATTTGATTCAGCTGTGCTGACGATGCTAGCAGACTTAACAGATATCCAGAACACCTGAATAAAATACAGCCAACAATTCATTCTCAAAGGAATAAGAAATTAAGTATCCTTTTCCTCCAATCCACCACATTGAATCCACATGAGAAAATGCAAGGGAATAAGAGTGCTCTCAGGTAGAAAGGAGTTGAAAGGTGATGCAGACTCAGTTCCATCAAACCTTCTTTCTGCAGCAGAGCCTTTGTGCAGATCAGAGATGAGAGCCCTTATCCTTTCCCTCTTTGGAGACTTTGGACCCACCGCACCTCAGCACTGCACCCTCCCTCTCCTGGGATCCACTGACCTTGGTTCCACAGCAAAGTGGTTCTGCAAAAGGAAGGGCTGTAGAGATGGCTGTGTCTCAACAGAGCAGAGGCAAAGCAAGACAGAGTTGCAGCACTGAGCACACAGCTTTAACAGCAGCTCTTAGTAATTAGAGCGCTGACACACTGACAGTTAGAACAGCAATGTTCCTGTAGCATATTACCCATCCTAATCTCTTCCTCTGTGATAAGAAATTACACAGTGGACTATATTTTACCTGAGAAGTCTGGTAAAAGGGCAGGCATGCAGAAATCCAAATGTCAATAGTTAGTGCTCATCTGTAGGGTTCCAGTGCCACATTAAGGTCTGGCAAAATACACCAGAGGCAACTAACAGCCTTTGTCCATTAGCATCCTGTATCAGCTTCAGCACAGATTTCTCTAACAGCCACATGAATGGTTAAGAATTGCAAGTGAGGGATAGGACTGAGTGTATATACAGCAGACTTCGCAAAGGTGCCTGGAGAATCTATTTGGCTTTCTTCGTAAAAGAGATTTCCCTCTAACACAATGGGATGAAACAACGGGTTATAAGCACTCCAGCAATTGACTACAAGAAAACACTCAGTACCTTTCTAATATACAAAAAAGATAGCTTCAGGCTTTTAGTTTTGTTCGCTTCTGTTTTTCAAGCTTATGCAGTAGAAGTAAAGGAACAGAAGCTGTATTTCATAAATTAACTTCTTCCAGAACACATTTTTGCTTGGAGTGAATGCTGAGGAGTAGGGGTGGGGGGTTGGTTTGTGTTTACATTTTTTCAAATTAGCTCAGCTAACCATTTGATCCATAGTGCACATAATTTGCTGCTTCTCTTCCAGCACTCCTTGAAAGACAAGCTCCGGCAATAAATACAGATCTGGAAAGTCTGAAACACGGGGCTTCAGCAAGTACTGCTGGTTAGCTGGAATTCCATACTGGGTTATTTGCTTCCTCTTTTAGAGATAAATCAAAAGAAGAGGAAAAGAGGATAACAGCAGTAGATATACCTATCCTGAGTAACTTGCAGGGAAGTACAATAGGAAGGTTGTGTCACGTCAGCTATCTCAACATCTAAATAGAAATATTTACCAAGGAACTGGAGGATTCAACAGCACATTCCCTGTTTACCTTGTTATTCTCTGCTTTTTCATTTCCAAATTTGTTCCCATCCACAGTTTTGATGTCTCCTAGCAAACCCACATTACCACAGCCTGGTCTCGTTGATTATTAGGTATGCTTGTTCTCCCAGCCTAGTGGAGCCAAACTACTTAGCAGAGCACTTTGCTCACCCGTTAAATAGTAACCCTTTTATGCTGAAGTATTCTTTACCCAAGACATCCACGTGGGAAATAGCGGTATTTCAAAAGGCTGGGAGAACAGTCTGCAATTTTCCACCTTTGAGCTCTTTCTTGCTTTAAGAAGCTGGTGTCTGCCTGCGAGGGAGAAGGCTGCTGATCTCTCAGAACTCTGTGCTTTGAAGGGCAGGAAGGTTAGCACCAAAAACAAGGTTTAATCCAAGACAGATTTCTGGTGAAAGAGGTCAACTGTCAGAACAGTAGCATTATGACTAATAGATGTGGATTTCCATGCAGCCAGATACAAACTCTCAGTGTGCAGCCCTATCACTCCAGATAGCCAAATGGTTTCGTGTGAAGCTGTTCAGAACGAGAGAAATCATGCAACTGGGTCTACGTATTTTTCCCAGTGACATTCTGGGCTATAAAGCAGCTCCAGATGATTAGCTGTAACACAGGCAATTGGGCATTATACTCATCCGAATGCTATCTGGAGAAAAAGCTGATCACTCAACTAACAGCAGAGTTCGTATTGATACAGAAGGAGACAGACCAATATTTAGCTTTTTGTGTGGATGGAAATGCATCTCAGTGAAGCAACTCCATGAAGGCTGGACGTTCAGTGTATTTCTTTGTGCTGTGACTCTTTTCCTGATTTATTATAGAGCATGAATTCTTTTTCTTCAGATCAAAAGATATCTCTCTGACGTAGTTTCTCTTCCCATGTTCTTTTCTTGTCATGTGGGTATCTCTTTATTGCATAATTTGACAATAGGACAGATATGGATGAAAATATCCTTTTCTGTGTGCTTGTTTCCACCATAAATGGGAAATAATCTTGATCTTCCCTCACACTGTGGCATTTTGATCGTTTTCCTTTACATGTGCAAATGACATCCAGGAACTAATCAACACACTGCCAGAACCTCTTACAGTTTGTGGGCTTTCAGTGTCCACCAGAACTGTAGCTGCTTTCTGCCTCTGTTAAGCTGTCTCCTTCCATTTACCGTCCAAATTTATACTATGTGGATGTGTACTCTATTAATTTCACAGAGACAGCATTCACAGAGCACTACATGCTCTCAAAACTTGAAGAAAGGCAATCCCTGAAGAAACAGTTTGCTGTTTCTACTGAATGACTGTTGTTTCTTGCCTCATTCTGTATTTCTGTTGTCACTGCATAAAGAAGTTTTCTGTACAGCATTCTATGGGCTCAGCCCATGCCAACTTGCTCTTTCTAGCCATGGCTTTCCATGCTGACTTGGATGTGAGCACATATCTACTTACAGTAGCTACTTTTATTTGCATCAACAATTTTTTTTTCACATTTCAGCTCATAGCATTTTTCCCTGACAAACGCACATACTATCTTTAAAAAAAGAAAGGAAAAAGAAAAAATGTTGAGAGAAAAGCTATTGTTTCACACCTGTCTCACTCCTTAAATGATTTCTTAGAAGGCAAAGATTAGGAAAATTGCCTAGTTAGCCACTGCATAAAGAAAAATGTTGCATCAGCTTTTCTTTGACTCATTTTCTCACGGATGTTTCAGGAATTCACCTTCTTCAATGTGGCATGCCTTCCTAGTTAGAGATCAGACCTCCAATAAAGATACCAAGGTGGGAGGGATGCTATGTGAAGCTGGGATCATGCTTATCACCTCGTTCATCTGCTGCAGCCACTGGGCGGAGAGCATCCATACAGCAGCTGCAAAATATACTGTAATCTCCTGGACTCGACAGCAAGGAGTTGGGATTGGGATCTCTGATTTAATACAGAATTACTCTGGAAGAGCTGAGGACTGTGGGAGAGTTTTCTGGATATCAGGAGTTTGTTTCCAAGGTTGTAGTTTGGGCCCAGAGTTAGTACTCATATACATACAGGAGAAATTAATAGATCGGGCCATTCTGACCTTGTCTCTTTTCTGACTTCCAAAAAACTGGAATTTGGATTTCAAACATAGTCCTGTTTTATATGCATTACTTGCATAGGCTACAAATATGACACTTTCATGCTGATCTCCTGATTACTAATGAGCACACATATCAGTCTTTGAACTGCTTCAGCTAGTAAGCCCCAAATCCTTAAACTTAAAATCTATGAAAACACAGATGACATCGGTCTACTTCCAGTACCTCGTGTCTACTCCTCTCCCATTTGTCACTATGGGACTGGATCCATTACAGAGAGACTGCTGAGAACCTGAGCACGAATGCATGTTTGTAACATGAGAAGTGCAGCTGGTTTTTCAGAAAGCACTTGCCTCTTCCTTGGCTACAATCACAGCTAAATTTGCAGAACGTTATGAAAAGAAAGTTCAAAAAAAAACCAGAACGTAAAAATGTGCCTCATTTTTGCTTCTTTCTCTAGGAAGGATTCTTCTTGGTTAATTATAAACCAGAACCATCTATTGGAGTTAAAGGCTTCTACATTTGGCCATGTACACATTTTCTTTAGAAACTCAGCGACAATCTGACATGAAAGCCAGACAGACATATGAGTGCCACTGCCTGTTTTAGGTGGAAATTTTCTGTTTTTAGAAACTACAGAGCATGTGTGTGGGCAGGAGAGAGCAGGGAGGAGAGGCTTAGGATGTCATTCTTTAGGCGTGACCCAAATGCTACAATCCGTGGAACGCAGCTGGACAGAAAGGGTGAGGAAGGTCCCTGCTTCCCTTGGGGAAATCACTCTGGTGACACCAGGAGCTGATTTGGCTCCCCAGGAATGTTGCCACCCATCTCAATTCAACCATCTCTATAATATGATTGAAAAAGGCGATATTCTTCCTCAGAAAATGCCAGATAGCTCTTTCTTCCAAGAGCCTCTGATGGGCAAGGAAATTAACACAGTGAGGAGCCTTCAAAATGCAGTACTGCGGCTGTCCTGAAAACAGGTGAGGGATGCTGTGCATAGCCTGACAGTCCCATCATCAGCTCCCCAGACATATCCATCAGCTAGCATAACAGGAGCTAAAATTCTGTTTAGTCTCCATGCTGTCATCCACCCCTACTGTCTTTGGTGAAAAGGAATCAAATTGGATGCATTTTGTCATCCCACATACCATAAGCAGAGTTCCCAACTAACTCCAGTGACTTCTGTTGTGATACCAGAAGGCAACAGAACCACTATATAGCCATGGATTTTTTTCAAGTCAGTTTTAATAGCCTTTTAAAGTTTCTTTAGGATCTCCCTGAAAGCAAAGTCAACAGAAAGTGTTGGTTCAACATGTTCACCTGTTATCTTTATGGATGTGCAAGATCAAAGATTTCACAGTTAAGAACGAAGTTACACAGATCACACTTGACCTCCAGGAAATCAGATAACATACCGTGTGTTTTTAGGAGCATGTTATCCAGCTATTCAGAACACTCTGCAAAGTGCCTTTGCAAAGATCTTACCTGCTCAGTGATGAAGGAGCTTGAAAAAGTGACAGCTGACCAAAAGAAGATCCCGCAGCTGAGAATGATCTTTCTGTTGAAACGGTCACCAAGGTAACCAAATATAGGCGCTGCCACCATGAAGCTGCAGATGAAAACTGCAAAGGAGAGAAAAAGGAAAGAAACATTTAATAAACATCAGCCCAAGAACACGAAAACTAATTCTCTGCAAACCAAATCCTCCAGAGAGCACTTCCATTTAATTGGATGTGCTGCAGCCCTGGCTTACAAAGTTGCGCAGTCTGATAGGATTTCAGCAGTCACTGTTTCCTTAATCAAACAGCTTTTTTCATTCCCAGAGAAACTTCAGACCAGTGAACTTGCGCTACATCTGAAAGCATGAACAAAACCAGGGCAGAATAAATGAAGAGCTTCTGCCCAAACATCACTGAGAAGGTGAAGTGAAGGCTGGAAGGAATTTTAAACAGAAAGCAAGCCATAGGCTCCTTGTTGGCTCTTGCAACAGAAGGAGAGAAACAGACCACAAAATCTGAAGATCTTTAATCTGTTCTATCATTTTCTTATGGCAACCACGAAACTGTTAATATTACTGAGGCACCAGCCCTGTAGTCAGACAGAAAACTCCAGTCTCCTTATTCACCAGTGCTGAACTTGTATTTAAACCCCCCATTTAGTAACTATTTCACTAACAGAAATACTTTACAAAGCCCAAATAGGCCAGGGGTGTCCAGCTGAAAGTTTCCCTTCTGGCATGTAGAAAAGAGCCTCCTGGTAGAATATCCTCTGCAAAATCTCCTGGACTTCAGAGCTCACTCCTCCAGCCTACACCAAAACTCCTATTCAGTGACACCACAGAAAACACCTAAAACAAGGCACTCACACCACACCCACAATTAATTGGAACCTTTGCAGAAATTGTCAGATTTTAAGCTGATTTAATATCTGCCCACGTTAGAGATATGGATGAATGCAACTACATTGCTTTTACTGCTTTTCAGTTACTCTGGGATAAATTCTAGCTTCCTGGGTTTGGCAAACCCAAATGGGTGGGACATGGATAAGAAGACCCACCTTTGGCCAAAGAGTTTGGGCTCATGTTGGGCAGTTCCTCTTCTGCCACTGCCTAACCTTAGCCATCTAATTCAGATGTTAAAGGGTGGGAGGAAATAAGAAAAGAAAGGGCAAGAGAAGGATGCACACTCCTTCGACTGGAATGTATGTGTAAAAATCCAAGTAGTTAAGTCACAAATAATGAATTTTTCACCAGTAGTGATGCATGATAGCCCAAAAACATGCAGAATGCTAAACTATGATATGATGTACATCTCTTCTTTTTTAATATATTAAAACATCAAAGCTACTTTACAAATTATATGCATCCATTTGCATATATTTTGTGAGCCATACAACTGTGTGTATATCAACATTGCATTGTTTATGGTGGGAATTACAGAATTGCCTTTTATTTTTTACATTTACAGTTAAATAAACAAATGGAGAAACATTAAGATGCAAAAAAGAAGTATGTGCAGCATTCTATCACACCCATTTCAACAGTAATGCTTCAGACAATGTTGCTGTTTGGCTAGCACTAACTCTGGCTTACAAACCTCAGCCCTGCAAGGCTCTAATTGCACTGGCCCCAGTCCAATCAGGCACTTAAGCACATGCTTATATTAAACACTTTAGAGCTGTCAACTCTATGATTAAAAGCTTTCCTGAATGAACACCAATGTGCTCAACACCTTGCAGAGCTGGTGCAGCAACTGGGCACAGTGTGAGTGCTTACTGGGGATGAGGGGCAGAAAATGACTCCGTCTCCACCCACTGCAGTTTGACCTTGCCCTTGGAAGTATGCTGGAATTCATTCCTCTCAGCATCAGCTATCGTGCCATTTTTATGATGTAAAAAGACATAAAGCTAAAAGAGCGTCCAAGGGAAAATTGGAAACATTCAAGTCAGCATCCGAACGTTTCAGATATTGAATAACCCGATTAATTCAGATTCGAGACATAGTGGGTATGATTCAAAATTCACACTGATCAATGGGGTTGTTGGCTTCGGTGACCTCTGGATGATAAATGCAAAGTCTAATTTTGGGATTTGGACAGAAGTAGGAAAAAAGCACAAATGTCCTCTTTCCAATAAGCTGAGAAAAGTTCCTGCAGGGCCTCTCCAACAAAATCCATCCCGCTTTTACTCGGCTCCCTTTGGAGAATTTATTTTTGGAAGGTTCTGTTCTGAACAGAGCTGGGAGCTTTGTCACCAGTAAGCAGCCAACCTGACAGCTCCACAAGGTGTAAAACGAAGGGACAACAGAACCTAATAAATAACAGATAATAGAACACAGCTGTCATAATAATAAATGCAATTGCGATCACAGTATTTATGACCCAAATATGCATCAAAGCATTGATTGACTCAAATAAATGCAGAAAATGATGGCTGTGTGATCTGTCAAAAGAATTTGCCCGTTACAGGCATTTCCCATGAATCAATGTTTGCAATTACTCCTGCAGATGACAGATGAGATCCCTGACCACTAGACGCAGGCTCTACAACAAACAAGAAGTCAGTCAGTACTCCTATAGCCTGAGATGGCTGAGCAGAGGTGAATGGATCGGGGCACGTTACCAGGTGGGATGGAAAGCACAGTAACTCTAGACCAGGAGCTGAGGTTCTGTGATAACCAAACACCATGAAGGAGAGATCTTATCCAGAAGACAGAAAATTACCTGTGCATTCAGCTGGGAAGAGGGGCAGCAGAAACTAGATTAATTTGCAGAGAAATAAGGCCACAGCATAATGCAGAGGGATGTGTTCCAGTAAAGGAGCCTGGTATGTGCACCAGCCTCTTCTTAGCTAGCTCCTATGCCCTCTTCATCAGCATTTTCTGCTCTCTGTATTCACGTACTCCCAATTAGTACCCAAGTGACACTACCGCAGCTGCTGCTCAGATTCAACCCACTGCCACAAATCTTTTACATAAGGAGTGAGCTGTGACAGGAGCTGGCATTTCATTTGCCTCTTCCTAATCAACAGCTCCTCTTCCATTTACACTTAAAACCCTCTTAGAATATTACCAACTCTTGAAGAGACACATAGTGCAAGCCAGGGCAGAGTTAAAAATCCACTGGGATTTGGGATGAGCTCCTGAAGAGGTAGGGACTGCATTTAGAGCAGCCAGGCGCAGGTAATGCTACATCAGTCACCATTACGTGTGCCGTACTGCTAATTTCTCTTGGTAAATGATCTCTAGCCGTGCCAGCTAAAGTGGCTCAGTCCCAGCACTGGGTGGAGCCGAGATACATTTCTGCAGAAGCAAATTATCGTGTGAGCAATGGATGAATAAATAGACACATAATGAATGCCATCCCAGGAGGGAGGTTCTCTTAAGTACAGGTATTTTCTAAAGGAGATCATACTCGTCCTTATGCCTCCCTTTGTGGCTTAGCCACTAAACTGCCGACCATGGTGAGAATGCAGGAAGAGTGTAATTGCCCAAACAGGATGGCTTAGTATCTATTTCTGCCTCTTAATGCCTGTCCCACCCAGTACAGGTGCACAGGAACCTTCACAGCCAGCACTGCCCAGCTTTTTCTGTGCATGATTGGAATTACAAAAATTCGTAGCATCAAAAAAAAAAAAAATCACCTTATACTGCCTTTCCTCTCCTCTGCCCAAACACCAGAGAAAGAAAGCATCCTCCCCTGCATCTACTGCCCACATTTCTCGTCTTTCTCCTCCAAATAAAAATTCGTCAGCTTCACTCCACAATTGTCCCTGTACTGGCACTGACCCATCAGCTTTCCACCCTTTGATTCCTAAGGTGCTGCTGCCTCTGCCCCCATTGCTCTTTTCCTACGTTGGCAGATCAGCCCTTTGTGTCTCAGAGAGGGGCTTCTCTTGCCAACAGGTCATCCACTTGGTGTAGCCAAGAGGGAAGAGAGGCACTGACGTGGGCACACGCAGAGGCTGCATTTCCTCAGTTACTGAAAGGTCAAAAACATCACTGTCATCTCCCAGAAAAGATCCCTTCTTTCAACATTATTTCAATTACACGGGATTCATTTTTTCCTATCAGGAAAAATGTTAGAAAGGTTTAGGTTCAGGTAAAAATAGCTTGCTTGCTCAATGCAGGGATGCTCAATAAGAAAAAATAGTGGCTATCTTTCAGCTCTGAGTCAGCACAAAACCATATATCCAATGTCTAATTGAGTGCTGACAATGTGTTTGGCTCTGTGGAAGGCAAACCCAGACAGCCCATGCCTCAGGGGACTGGCAATCCATTTAGACACAGCACAGAACCATGTGTTGTGAGGTCATTAATATTTTCCCAACAACAAATTTCTAAACAATGAGAATACCCAAACACCCAGCTCTTGGATGGGATGATTTACAGGTGTGTGCAAGCATAACCCTGCTCGTCCTGCAGGAGATGTTGTCCTGCCGGGGTCTGCTGGGGCCATTTCTACACCAGGGGCTTTTGCTCCCAAACACATTCAGTGTTACTCAAACAGCTCTCAGTACTGCTGACATTCACCTGCAGCAGAGAATAAAGACTCCTCCAAGAGCCCAGCCAGCACCACTGTCTTAAAGACACGTTTTTCCAACGTCTCTTTTACTGTTCTCATTTTCATTATAGCTTTATGTTATAATAATGCTACATACCACAAACATGGCACACTTCTTTTAATCACAGTGAGGCTTGGAACAATTTAGAAAGGAAGTTAAAATGTCATTAATTTCTACTTCAGGGGTAAGGAAAGTAAGATGCAGGAATAGTGGCCCACCCAATATGAACCACAGAAATCTCAAATCCCTGTAGGTCTTCCTGCTTCAGAAACATCCTGTTTACAGGATCTTATCTATGCCTAAGGCTATGTAGGAAGGTCTACTATCACAATTAGGAGTGATTTTCTTCTAATAGTGCTATCCAAGGCAAGCAAGAAGAATGCTCCTTTAGTGTTGCTTATCACTGAACCTGAGAGCTCAGACACAACATGGTGATATGATCAAGGTGAAGGAGATTTCTGATTACAGGGTAAGCCAAGGCCCTGGAAAACCTCAGCAATGGGATTTAAAATATTCACCCTTTGATAGAGGGTGAATTCTTACAACTGTTTGCACAAAGCTTCAGCCTTCAAATTATCACAAACTCTACTATAGGTATGCTGTTCCATCACTCTCTGCATGGATTTTGTTTTACTTCATTTCAAATTCAACAGCCAGCAGATGGATCACATTACTGCTTTTTGCCAAGTGCAAAACACATGAGCACTGGGTTCCAGACTACTGTGCAGACTAGAAGTTTCTGACAAGTGTAAGGAGCTTTGAAACACACCATCAGTTCCGTATGCCGTGCAAAGCTGTCATATACTAACAGCATAAAACCCAGGAGCATTAGAAAAAAACAACAGGCTAAAGAACGCACCAAATCGTTTGGACTTATCTCCAAGTGTTTGTTTTGACATGGCCAGAAATGCTCTCCCAGAACAGAATGCTGCACAAGATCAAGCAGAGAACTTCATAAATGCTAACTCTTGTGTGCTCGTGTCCCCGGTGAATTAATAAGGACAAAAGCAGTGCTTTAAAAGGTGTGAACCTGATTATGCACTTCTCCAGTATCTCCCTGTTTGGCAGGACACTTCAGATTGTGTTTCTTTCACTGCAGAGACCACTCATCAGTATTCCTTCTCCAACGTACCCTGTGTTCTCGGTAGTATGTTGCACCATGAGGTGCCAGTTTTTCCCCTAGAGTAAACTGATACCAAACATAAGCAACATGTTTAGGGTGAATGTATACACAGTTAACATACGTGTTTACACTGAGAAGACAGCTGCTGTACGATACCGCTCAATTCATTTGGCTGTGACAGGGTCAGAACCTGGTTAGAAAAACACACGAAGACAGACGAGGTCTGAACACAGCTTTCCTGGCAAGTTCATGCTTCACTCAATATCACACAAGCTGCTGCTCGGGGAGGGGCTCAGTGCTGATAATTCCACTCCTTTTCCTCACTGCATAATCCAGATTCCTCCAAGAGTCAGCCCTCATAATCCCAGCAAAGGATATCCTGAAAATTTGCTTTGTTCACCTCAGCCAACAACAATAATTGCTTCAGGGGGAATTGATGGGAAATCTACTCCACAGTAAAAGAAAATCAAGTAAGAATAACCAGAAAAACAGGCCAGTAACACACTAGTAACCCCAGAGCTCTGCGTGAAACTGTGCTGGGCAAAGAGCAACCACTGTCAAGTGGACAAATATAAGCAATAGCTGTCAGCACTACCACATGGAGCACAGTACACCATTGATCCATACAGTGGTATGTGATGCCACAGATGTGAGCAGTACTTTACTCTGTTCACTGGTGCATAGAGATCAATAAATATTTCTCTTCAGCCCCCTAAACCTAGGCAACAGCTACAGGGATGAACTCTAATAAAGGTGAAACTTAGAAAGGGAAACAACACTTTCACGCAAGCACTGTGGCTCACAGGCTGGCAAAGGCTGGAGTCCTTTGGCCACAGCCTGTGGTTTCTGACATGAATAGACATAAAGATATTATCATCCAATCACAAATCAAAACACAAAACATTCACTCAACAAATCCATCTGCAAGTACCTATATAGAGAGAATAGCTTCCATTTGGGTCATCCAGAGAGACTTCAAGAGCTGGTGAGAGGATAGAGCAAAGTTTGATCAGCAGCATTGAGAGGCGGTTACAGCTGCTGAGCTGCCATGGCACTGCTGCTGAAGGGCTGAGGCTGGCACTCCCAGGAAGGCAGAAACAGACAGGTACAATGTACTGCAGGGAATGGGAACTTTGCTATAACATATACTGCTGCCACTGACTCTTAAAAGAAACACAAACAGTGATTCCAGCCTACCTTCTATAGGCATGCCTAAGCTAATAACTTAATAGCGGTCCTCACTTCTATGGTCCATCATACACCAACACTCCCTGAAGACCAGCAGTGATCCTCCTCTCATTTAGGCCTCACAAAGACTGCTAATGTCCTTCAAACAGGATTTGAGATCAGCACTGTGGAGGTGAGGAAAGAATGGCTATGAATTAGAAGTTAAGCTCTAAAACACTCAATTTTTTTTCACATCTCTTTGGATTCCTTTCCAACATCATGTCAATTGAAACTGCATTTAAAGATTTACCCATTCACATCTAGGATACTGTTGAAGCAATTAAGTAGAAGGTTACTCGCGGTTATTATTTCACAACCATTTTCCATACGCACTGAGGATTCTCTATCACCCTGCACCTCAACATTTCTAAGGGTGGGAGTGGAAAAGCTTGCATTTTACCATGCTGTTCTCTCTGGATGTCCAGTAAGTTTACTTGGTGCAAGAGCTAACTTGCTACTAGATTAAATTTTGAACAGCTCTATGCAGGCAACATAATTTAAAAAGAAAAAAGAAACCCAAACTCTCCTGCTTCTCACTTTGGGAATTACAGTGAATAGGTTACTGCTGTTTCAAAGGGATTAGGACAACCTGAACATCAATAAAGCAGTCTGTGCATTAGTGGAGATGTGCTTCATAGCACCACTGCAGGCAGCAATCCAAAGGAGGGACTCGGCTTCCTTGGTGCCTGGCACTGAGTGACCCTGCAGTGAGCTGCTGCTGGGGGACATGCAGGTGCAGCCAGCAGCCAGGAAGGGCTTTTGCAATGAAATACAAGAAGTATTTGCTAGCATGCTTTCATTCTGCAACTATGCAGTGCGCTCGATTGGGGCATTAAAACTTGCATGTAAGAACATATGAGGATGAATAGACACCACCTCAAAAATAATATCACCTCTGGGTGAGTCCCATTCTGGTTCACTACCTGGTGACCTAAGAGAGGGGCAGGAACAGGAGGCTGTGGCAGTTTGCTTCCCTGGGCAGTGCTATGCAAAAGGTATGCAAACCTATTGCCTAAAACAGCATTAGATTGCTACAACATAACGGTAGCTGAAGATGAGGTTCTTTATCTGATTTTCATTTCCATACGGTGAGAAATGCAATGACTAAATAAGTCAAGGCTACTTCTGATATGTATTCACTTTGAGTTGTATATCTGTAAAATACTTCTAGTGCAGTTTGATTTAGATTTCTAGCCAAAGTTCACTTGGTTCAATGGACATCAGAGCTGAGCTTTTTGTTTAGATGTAACTGCTTACAAATCCCCGATGCACCAGAGATCAGAACCTCTTTACCAGTAAACACATTCCTGTACTTGTAACTTTACTGCAGCCCTATAACATAAAATTTTATTACTGGGAAAAGTACAGAAAGCATAAAATAACTGCCAAGAGGACAAAACTGGTTCTTTTACAGTAAAATGTGAAGAAACCTGGAAAATAAACAACTGATTGGGGATATAGAAGAGATCTATATGCGTGAATAGTAGGGAGTAGGACAATACTGAATTACCTCCTCTTTTAGAATACTGGCCACATATTGAATAAAAGTGGCAGCTACAAAACTCAAATCAGAAGAGACCCTCCATGCAAAAACTTAACTAAAACCTGGGGTGTTATTACAGGAGTTTGTGGGAACACAAAGTTTAAGCTGTCTCAAAATAGAACTGGAAAAAGTCCAATCTGAGGGCTACTCCCCAGCCCAGAAAGTCCTCACCATCCAGTGGATAAGGCAGACCAGGGAACTTAACCATAAACTGTTCCTTCCTTTTTGCTATTGATCATAACCAAAGACGGAATAATAAAATAAAAGGACCTTTGGGCTGGACTGGTAAAACTCTTCCTACATTATTTGATTAAAGTCAAAATTAAAAAAAAAAAAATGCATCATTTCTGCTAGTTTGCTTAGGTAATGTCTTATTAATGTGTTACTGAATTGCACCTTAAAATAACTTCTAAAAACTTGAATGTGATTCACAAAGCTACATTTCTGGAACTAGGAAGGATTCCGTCCTTGCCCACTGCACTCTCAGGCTGAAGCAATAGAGCACCTCTTCAGCTAACAGAACCAGGGCAGTCTTGCAGTTTCCATCTGACTTCACTGGCTCTGAACTTTGAAGGCTTTCACAGAGGAGCAGCAGACAATACATGGCATGTGTTGGGCTGTCACTGAGCAATCAGTGGCAGGAAAACCTCATTAATTTAGTTGGACAATTAGGATGGATTTGTATTTGTTCTGGTCAATCCTGATTTAGGCATGAGATCCCAGAGGTATGGAGGTTGGTCAATAATGTTGCACCACTGTGACATTACAAAGTGACAGTTGTACAAGACTGGTTTGCCTCGACAAGACTAAGACACATATACACAATCTTAGCTGCTGGTAGAGAAAGTCAGCAATTGCTTCAAGCACTCGAGAAGATGACCACATTCTGTTTTTCTCTTTTAATGCAGTTTTTGAGGATGCTCTACACACATGCTGTTCAATGGAGATCTTCAGTCACAAATGGAGCTCTGCCAGGGACCAAGGCTGCTCTCCTTCTCCAGCAGGGAAGCACCCATAACCAGGGCTAGAGAGATGTGCCCTGAGAAAGCACTGAAATGACCACAAAATCAAAGAATCCTTGTTTTATTCTATTCCCTCCTTCTTCTTGACATCTCTATTATCCTATCGCAATTACGATGCCAGGCACACACTACAACCACAGCCCTGTAGCTTTAGGAAACAAAGGTTAGCCTTTCCCTTTTGCAGGTGCAGAGCTCATGGGGGCCATCAGGACAGTAAAGCTGGGGACCTGCAGAGGGCTGAAAATTGGCCTTGGGGGCAGGAACAGATTCCTAAAGGCAGGAACACTTGCACACAACCTTCATAACCACAGCGTGCACTTCAGCATACCAAGAAATAACAGTCTAAAGATGATTATGCAAAATAATCTAAATCCTTCAATCCCTGAAATTCCTGTTGAGTACCATGAATCTGATTTAATTAGCAAGAAAATGCTTCAAATCCATTATTCTCTTAATAGGAACATGTATCACTTGTATCTGGTACAAAAAGAAATCATGTTATTTGTTTCCAATTTGAGATAGAGAAGGAAGACTGTTTTCATCCTGAACTGAGGTTTACCACCCCTTTTTACCACCAAACCATTAATCCTGTGAACATTTTAACTTCAAATCATTAACCAGTGTGCAATAGGAGTCATTGTATCTCCACAAAAACAAAACAAAACAAAACAAAAAAACAACAACAACAACAACAACAAAAAACAGTGTTGCAACAATGACTGAACAGGAAAGAGAAGATGCACTGAAAGTACAATATACTTATTACTAATAAGTTCTTTGCTACGTGTCATTTAACAACAGTAGCAGCTTCCTATGGAAAATAATACAATAGGAAGTGCTTCCCCTTCTCTTTATTGGAGAATCAAGAACTTATGCTACAGCACTCATAGAAACTAGCTAAAAGTGTTCAACCAATATATCCCTAACCCAGACCTTTTTATAAAGCTCCACGTTTGTTAGTGTTTGTTTATAAAAGGAAATCCACAAATAAATGACCAGTGCTTTGCTAACCTCTACTGATGAGCTCTTAATGGCTGCTGGTTTTACTTACAAAGCTGGAGACAGCCTGTAATGACCAAACATACATAAGTAGGCCATATGAACAGCTCCAGCACAGATGAGCTAACTCAATTACAGCTACAACAGGATAAAGGGTCTGGAGAAGGCTGCTGCTCAGCTGATGTGTCTGTAAGGAGCCCTGCAGCTGTTGCCTTCCAGCAAGGCTGTAGGCTCAGAGGGATTTTCCAGCTGCCAGAATGAGGGCGATGATGCAGGTGGGGTGGGAGTGATGCTGAGTGGCAGAAGAAAGCCTTGCAGACACACACCACTCTGCTTTGGGGTTTGCGGAGGGCACGGTGCTGTGCTGCTGCTCTCCCTGGGCAGCCAGAGGGGCTGATTGATTTTCTTTGTTGTTATTACAATAACGGTTCTTTAGGGAGCCGTTGGACCGTAGCTGTCTTGGCAAAATACATGCTCCCTTTTTTGAAAGGAAAATAGCCATACTCTCATTTTAATTAAGTAATTGGCTATCAACCATCAGAGCACTGACAGCCTCATTACAAACATTTTCTGCTCTGGTCAGGATGAAAGGATGAAATTTGACTTTGCTTCAGTGCATTTATGCTCCTGGTTCAGCAATACCACGGAAGTGCAGGGGCAGAGCACCGACATCTGGACAAGGAATCATATTCACAGCATGTGTCTGCACACAGGCAAATGAAAGCGTGTCAGGGTTTGGTAGCAAGCTCCTGTCACACTGCTCTTCTGCAAAATGTTTACCTTCATATTCAATTCAAGCCATAATCTTCAGGAGTGCTTATTGCAGATCAGGAAAATCGTATGCTTTAAAGCCAATCTAACCTCAATAACTAAGAAAACTATCAGTCTCCAGGGGAGAAAACGGTGATTCATCTCTATATTGTAAGCTAACTTCCTTCATGGTTCAGATCTTTCTAAACAGGCTAACTGGCCTTATGCTGCGTGCCTCTCGTTGTCTGCAGGATGGCAAATATTTGCCAGATTAAGCTGAATTTTAAAAGATGAAAGGTATTACCCCTCATCACAAGAACTTCAAGAAGACATCTGAAATTATCTGATTTTTATTTACTTCCTGTTCTAAAATGCACACATTACCATTATGGGGTACTGCTCTGAATATCTTTCCAGCTGCAGCTATACACTGATTGATTTTTTTTTTTTTTTTTTTTTTTTTTTTTTAGGAATAGAAATCACTGTGGAATAGGAATGTGTTAAAATCTACAGATGATATGGATGTAAAAGCAGTTGTGTCATTGCTTTTGTCTGACACTCATCTGGGAGCATGGAATTGTCTTCTCTCAAAGTTTTTCCTGTACATTTCTCCCCTCCCAGAGGCTTTAGCATTTCATTTGTGGAGAGAGCACAAGTGTCTCAATACTGCCCTCCATACTTTTACTTCTAAAACACTGCTTGCTGGTCACAGAGGAAATTTCAGTATTTTTTTTCCTGCTCAATTGCCTATTTCTTTCTGAGATGGCTGTAAAATACAGCGGTACCTAGCGCAATGACAGCTCTTGCTATAAACGTTACCAGTCAAGACTGCACTCATTTTCCCGAGGAAGTTTCTGTAGTGCTGACTGGGGTTCAATTCAAAGTAGCAGTAGAAGAGAGACGTCTCTCTCAGATGGAATTTCAAGTTTTCCCCTTAACAGCAGCGTCCACTGCTTTGCCTCAGGCACTGGCAGCAAACACCGAATAAGGAGTCTCCTAATGAAAGATCTTTCATGCAACCTCAGGAGACCACTTCATAAGAACAGATGAACAATGGCAACAGATCAGAAAGCCATGCAGCCTTGTATCCTGTCTGTGACAGTGACAGCAATCAGATCCTTCCGAGGAAAGTACAAAAAACTCCTTTGCAGGCAGCTGCATTACCCAGAGGCTGGCCTAAGTAAGCCCTCAGGTTTTTTCCCCTCCCAAGAATTCATTTAGATTATTATAAGAATGTGTTATCCCCATGAAGAGCTCACCTTTTAAGCTGTGGTCCTACCAACACTCCTGGTGGCACTCATTTCCAGGAGTTCAGTGGTGTGTTCAGAGTGGTTGCCAGCAAACTGACCTGTACTGACTGCTCCTGCATTAGGAAGCAAACGAGAAATGCACAACCTGCCTTTTCAAGACATCCCTTCCTTTTTATGTTCCTATGCTACCTCCCTTATTTTTAAGAATGAACAAATGAAAAATAGAGATTATCTTTAAAACTTCTCCTGTAAGAAGGAAGTGAAGGCAGGCATGTGAAGACCAAATGTGTGCATGCACTGGTGGCTGAGCTGGACTAGACACACCGACGAAGAGCATCGTGGAAGTGAACTTGCTGTCTAGTTTCATTCTGAGTCATGTATTCTCTACAAGTCAAGGAAGGAACCATTTGTGCTCTCACTTATCCTGTACCTTGAACAACTTCTTATTTATTTCCCAAATCATTATACTTGCAGTCACAAATACTGCATGTTCAGACAAAGAATTCAACAGCAGCTGCAAGGGCTGGAAAATACAAAGCTGAACCATTAACCCAGGCTGATGAACAGAACCGTGCAGGTCAGGGAGAAGGCAGAACAGACTGCACAGCAAGATAAACCTTTGGCCAAAAAGGAGGCTCGAGATTCTTAACAGCTGCTGTGCTGCTTTCTCTTTCTATTAAAGTACATCAGGTAACTCCACCTAAGCATGTCTTAGCTTCAAGATGCAGGTTTTCCACACATCCAAAGTCCACCCTCCTAACAAGGCACAGGAGGAGCCAGAGAAGTTATGACATCCCAGATCCCAACACCTCCCACCTGCTTTGCTCATCCAGCACGCCTCAGAGGGCACCACCACCAGGAAGGAGACATGTCTGAGCAGAGGATAGTGCCATGAATTCCTCCAACTTTGTATCCAATTCCAACCTTGCTTCATTGTCCATCAGCACCTAAACAACCCTCTGGCAGGGTACAGAGCCACAGACTTACCCGTCTGCTTTTCTAAATGCCAGCAATATTTCAATAGGCTGTTGTACCACAAACTGAATACAAGGAAACATTGTTACTGACTGCAATTTGTAAATACATTTTGATTAGCACCACAAAACCACACACGATCAGAAGCAGTCTTCATCCTGCAGTGGAAGGGATCACAGAGCATGGGAAGAAGCCTCTCAGAGCAGGAAGTGGCTACTGTGATTCCACAGAAGTTATTCATTGATTCAATTTCGCTGGCACTATTTAGAAATGCTCTTGCCCCTTGCTTTTATAAATGGTAGAGTAGACAGACTACACATTTCACAGTGCCCTCCAGAAAGGGATAATTTATTTAAGGAAATTGTTCAAATACTGATGTTTCCCAATGTTTTCACTTGCCATGTCTTGTAAAAGGAGAAGCATCATAACTACAATGGAGCCCCTGCATGGAACATTGTCTGTTTTGCTGTTTCTAGGATTATTCACATTAATTTCCAAAGCAGTTACCCTCACCAGTGAAAAGCACTCTAATACCAATCTGGACTGCAGCTCCAGGAGTGAACTTTGCAACTGAAGGTGCACCTCTGGATAAAAGAATGTGATCTCCATAAAAGATCCCAGGGTTAACAGCAGTTTCAGTAGCCAAGAAAGGACTGGTTTTAAACTTCTTCTGACTACTGTATTTCTGGCAGAATGAGTACTGTGAGAGAACAACGCACTGAAATAAATTCTGCATTGCACAAGGTTTGCAAATTGAATGTCTTCATGCACCATCAACTACATTAATGGGGAAAGAAAGGCAATATTTGGTGAATCCAGAGATTTTTAACATATTAAAGAAGAGCACTTCAGTCAATTTCAATCAGCCTAAATATGCAGAAGGTGAGACTGATGACTGACCAGTGACTCATCTAAGGTCAGTTTGTGTTCAGCACCTATTCTGTTCTTTGCTCTAGGTACTATACCATCACAGATGTTCCAGGATGACAGGTAGGCTTCCTTATTAGCAGTCCTGTATAGCCAAAGACTGAGCCTTGGGGAAAACTTGTCATGGTATTGCCAGCAGCTTATTGCTTGGTGATTAGTCAAAGGAGATTCGTTTCTGGACTCTGAAGCCATAAAAAAACAAGTTCACTAAGTCCACACAAGGAAAGCTAGTGCCTTTCATACAAAGTGCAAATATTTTCTCAGCTCAATATGTCAAATATGGCATTGTCCAAGGCATTTGGAGATAAAACATTAGCAGCTGTTAAAAATATCTCACTGGGGAGCTTTTAGTGAAAATTCAACATTCATTGTATAATATCCTGTATTATCACCTTTGCTGCCACAAAACATCCTTAGTGAGAGCAAGGGCAACTTTGGGCAACATGCTTCTCAGAAAAATCTGCTACCTCTCTTTCCTGTTCAATCTAGAGACCTTTTCTTTTAATACTTCCCTTTGTCTTGCCATCCTCTCCTCACATTTTGTATGATATTTGCTCATAAACTGCCTTATTATTACATCTATGTGTTTCAAAGCAATTAGCATGAAGAATAATTGTGTTAGCCAACCAGCTAGAAGTAACTGAGGCTCAGAGTGGGATAAACAGAAATGAAACCACCTGCATGGCTGGGCTACTGGCACAGCAGAAGGAGGCAGGGGACTGCAGCAGACCTGTACTGCAATGGAGCTAAAAGACCTCACCCTCACCCATCAGAAGGTTAAACATGTTTGTGGATTGAACTTCGGTGGTCTTACAAGGAGCTGGAACGCTTAGCATGTGTCTGTGCTGGGCTAAGATTACAGAAGAGCATTCAACAAGACAAGGAGAGAAAAGAAGCTCTCTGTGCAGTCCACATATAGGATGCTGAATCCAATACAGGATCTAGAATTTGATTTTCTGTGCAGTCATCTGTAGCTGACAAATCCCAGGCATATTCAACACAACAACTGACATGTAGAGCTGGTATTTGGCACATCAGGACAGGTATCAGTAAAGCTAAATATCCTGAAGAAGTGGACTTCCTTATGAGAAGGTTTCATCATTCTATAAATAACATAAAACAATAACTCTCACAGATATATCATTTTTTCAAAGTCCACATGACTAAGCAAAAGCAACTACATAGCTGGTAACTTAATTTCAGTGCTGTGAGCCAGAGCAACAGAGTAATACATTAGATTTATAGATTCTAGCAGTGCTCCTGTGAACTGAGGCTTAGGGAGATGTCCTACAGGAGCATAATGCAGAGGAATATGTCAAAAAAAGAGAAAAACTGATGTGAGATCTTCATGTTCCTGCTCTGCAATTTTACCTCCGAGAATATTGACAAGGACGTGGATTTATCTCCTCAAACACTTGCATGGTTCTAAACACAACAACTACATCAGCCCTTCTGAACTAATATCTATTTTTAGTATCACATTTTTAAAGTATTCTCCACTCAATCGCTAATTTTGAGCTTGCAATTTACCTTGGGAGCAATTTTGCTGGTGCGATTTGTGCCACTTAACAACTTCGACTTGCAGTCATAATTAGTAAGTTAAGAATTAATGTATCCTAAGCCACATCTGTAAGAGGCTGCTTCTGGAAAGAGCCCAGATTGTTAAACTGAAAGCAACTTGGTTCAGTAACACACCATCCCTAAAGCACCCAGCACATTCCAGTGTAAGCAAAAAAATACTTTCCGTGGCAAAGTTACTGTTTAACTCACCCATCCTCCTGATATGGCTGTTCACTCTCAAAGGCTCTCATGAAACAGTACTGTTCTTCATCAGACTTTGTCAGTGATTTCTACTGTACCTTTATTGTTATTTATATTGCTAGGTAGGTTGGAACAAGTATAGCATGCTTACTATGGAAGTATGGAGCTGACAACCAGCTCCACCAGGACCCCTCAAATCATAGGGCGGGCAGAGGCAAGGATAAAACCAGTAACAAAGAACTCAGAGTGTATTTCAAGCATTGTAGAATTGTGAAAAGAAATAAAAAGCTCAAACTGCTTTGTCTGCACCATCTCCCTAACTCTCTCCCAGGTTTATCCTAATAGCAATTTATTCTAACTGTGCATTTAAACCTACTTGGTGTATCTCTTAATAAACAAGTTGCAACTTCTTATTTAAGAAAATCCTTGCAGGAAGAGCACATTACTGTTTTCAGCTCAACACTACAATCCCACAACAGAGTAAATTAGAATTGCCTCACCTCCGATCCAGCTCATGTACAAAGAACAAGGAGAACAATGCCCTAGGAGCTCATACAAAATAATTCCTGCTGCTGTGAACAGTAGTAGATGA
>PPHD01008406.1:0-21822 GCA_002909625.1 Bambusicola thoracicus | reverse complement strand
GTATGAGCCTTGCTGCGGCCCGTCGCCAGGCCCCGCCTCACTGCGCCTGCGCGCCGCCTCTCCATGCTCACGTGATGCAGCGGGAAGATGGCGGCGCCCAGGGGCGGCGTGTGGGGCTCTGAGCCTGGTTGGGCCTAGTGCCGCGTTCAGTCGGGCTGCTCTCTGTTGCCGACATGTCTCGGCTTATCGTGAAGAACCTCCCCAACGGGGTAAGTCTGTCTGCGGCCTTTGTGTGGCAGCGTTCGGGGCTCAGGAAGAGAGATGAGACTGATGGCTGCTGGGATGAGAGAGGGCCGGAGAAGGAGAGGTGCTTCACGGAGAGGCCCGGGGAGGGCCCAAGGGGCGAAGAGCAGGTGGAGGTCCTGGGGGAGCGGGCGGCTTCCGGGAGAGGTGGTTCTTGGCTCGCTGGAAGGAGGGGCTTCTCGATGGAGGAGCAAGGAAAGGTCTTGGGGCAGGGCCGTTGGTGCTTACGGATTGTGGAGGTGCCCTGGGACCTCGTGGAGCAGCAAAGAGCTGCCCTGGAGATGGAGGGCTCTGCGTGAGGTATATGCTTCGGGTTCTGTGGGACAGAATCAGAAGGTACCCCGCAGCTGCTTCCCAGCCCATGCCTCTGTCCCCAGGGCACATCCAGCAGCTTCTAGAATGGAGGAGAAGGGGCAGTTTGTGGCTCCCTATCCTTCCCTTGTTCCCAGGGAGGCAGGAGCAGGTGTAAATGGTGCTGCTCTGTCACATCTACCCCCTTAGGGATACTGAAAGCTGCTTGTGGATGGGCTGGTTGCTCCACTGAGGGCATCCCAACACCTTTAGCTATGGAGGTCTTGTAGACACAGGAGCATACGTGTAAGGAATTTATTGGGAAGAGGACAAATTTTCATAGCTGGCATGTGTTTCTTATCAGCCTTGCCACAACATGGTACAAGTTCTTTGGAAGTCCTTTGTGTTAGTAAATGCTTTGCTTTAGACTTATCTGTAAAACATCTCTATAGTTACGTTGCTGACCTGCCTTTCTTTCCTCCTTTCCTTTTCCAGATGAAGGAAGATCGCTTTCGGAAGCTGTTTGCAGCCTTTGGCACACTGACTGATTGTTGCTTGAAGTTCACCAAGGATGGCAAGTTCCGGAAATTTGGCTTCATTGGCTACAAGTCTGAAGATGAAGCTCAAGCAGCACTGAACCACTTCAACAGAAGTTTCATAGACACCTCCAGAGTCACTGTGAGTTGATAAGTAAAAATACCTTCTTTTGATTCTTAAGTAACTTAGTCGCTGGGGGATTTGAGAGTCTTACAGATGAACAGCTAGGGGCCAAAAAAGTCTGAAGGCTGAGTCCTTCACAGCAAAACTCCATCCCTGGAGGCGTTCAAGGCCAGGCTGAATGTAACTCTGGGCAGCTGGCAACCCTGCCCATGGCAGGGGAGTTGAAACTATATGATCCTTTTCAGCCCAGGCCATTCTATGATACAATTCTATGAAAACAGCAAAGCCTGATGCCGAGACTCATTGCTGCTGTCGTAGACAGGTACTTGATACGAATGGGCTGTCTTCTGTGCACTAGCAGTGATTTCAGTACTGGTTGGAGCAATTGTCAGCTTTTGAGCTGTAATAATCTGAACTTTTGAACTTAAGTGTATTTTTTCGTTCATTTAAAGTCATTTGTCTTACTGTACTAGACAGGAATTTTCATTATGATAAGCAGGAGAGCTTATTTGAGTTTCTGTAACTGAGCATAACAAACTCCCATTTTGAGTAAGTATGAAGCTGTATAATTCTAGAAAGAACATTTGTATTGAGTCCTTAACCTACACCCTCCATTCTGTCTGGGTTATAAGAAAGATTCTTGATTAAGACACATCCTGCAGTTTCAGAATAAGACTGTTGAAGATGAGTTTAATTAAAAACTTGATTTTTTTTTTTCTTCTTCTTCTCAGGTTGAGTTATGCAAGTCTTTTGGTGACCCTTCAAAACCCAAAGCATGGAGTAAGCACTCTCAGAAAGTCCCTGCCTTGGAAAAACAGCCTGAGAAACCTATGACAATTGCAACTCCTGCAAGCACAAAGAAAGTAAGTCTTGCTTTTTTCCGTGAAGATCTGACATGTGTCAGTGACTTGGCAGAGAGAACGGTAGCCTGGCGCGTAGAAAAGAGGACAGCTGATGTTGGAGTCCTGATTCTGGCATTTTCTGCCTTAGGAAATTTACCTATTTAACCTCTATCGTTAGGTTACCTGAGAAGTGTTACTGGCTCTGTTTCTAATAAGGCTTTCTAAAAATGGCTTCTCTTCCTAGGATAAAAAGAAGAAAAATCCATCAGAAAACTTAAAGGAGGTGAGCAGAGTTTCAGTTCCAGTGCCTACATTGTTGAGAAGTTGTATTAAAAGCTAGAGTTGAATAGCCCTTTTCTGTACTGCTTTCACCATTATAAATTCAGCAAGATGTATGATTTAAAGAACTCCATAGCAATCCAGTTTCACTGTAACAAATAATGATTTTAACAATCTCAACACTGAGAACTG
Source organism: Bambusicola thoracicus (assembly GCA_002909625.1). Taxonomy (NCBI): domain Eukaryota; kingdom Metazoa; phylum Chordata; class Aves; order Galliformes; family Phasianidae; genus Bambusicola; species Bambusicola thoracicus. The sequence continues at coordinate 19,315 of PPHD01008406.1, read as the reverse complement.
ATACATATATATAGGTGTGTGTGTGTATAAATGTATATTAATTCTTATTTTTTTTTTAATCATTAAGTACTTCTCCGTGAATAAGCGCTCTATCCAAGACGGGTCTTTCAGCAGTAGTGTCACATGCAAGTTGTATCATGTTTAGTTTGCACACTTTTTTCCTTCTTTAATATTTTCTGGTCTCCTTTAAAGTGTTTTCTAAACATTAAATACAAGAAGGAGTACAGCTGAGACACTGAGAAGATGTTAGTGACTAAGTGCTAATCTTGTGAGTGTAAAGTGGACTGCTCTTTATGAACTGTTTTTTTTTTATGGTACTTGAAATGAGATATCTTTGAATTTTAATGCACTTCTACTTCACTTTTGTCTGTCTTCATGTTTTTGTTTGTTTGTTTTGTTTTGTTTGTTTTTTGCTTGGTTTGTTTTTGGACAGCTGGAAGAAGATAAAACATTTCAGGAATTCTTGGTGGTTCACCAGAAACGATCTCAGGTGGCCACTTGGGCTAATGACACTTTGGCAGGGGAGCCCAAGAAGGGAAAATCAAAGCCAGTGGCTGATTATCTGAACTTTGATTCAGATGAGTCTGAGGATCTGAGTGAGGAGGAGAACGATGGGAGCGAATCCTCTAAAGATGAGAAGAAAACCGAAGGTACCAAAACAGACTATCAGCCTTTGCTTGGCTTTGTCTTGGTGAATGTGAGAGCAGGGACGCTGACAGGACTTGATTCAGTGTCCTTCTTAGAAACAGAGGGTGTAATCAGAACGGTACTTTCCCCGGCACAGAACTCATTGTGTGCACTGTAGAAGTGCAGATGGCTTCCCAAATGCAGAGAAATGTGGGAAACACTCTGGTATTAAGGGATTGGCATTTGTGCTTTCTCCTGGGTCATTAATTCAAAGCCTGGCAGAAGTAACAGGGCAGTCCTCTCCAATTTGTTTTATACGTGAATTGTTGCTTAAAAGAAAGAAAGCAGGAATCCAGGCATTTTAGTGTAGAAGTGCTGATTTAAAATTGCTCTACTGTTTTCTAGACTTCTCTACACTTTCTGCCTAAAGAGTAGAAGAAGATCATAGTGATTGTGCCTGTTCTCAGCTTTAAGTTGGCTGGGGAGAGAGCAGCAGCATCTGTGCACAAAACATCTTCGGTCTCTCCTTTCTAACAGCAAAGAAGCAACAGGAGAAGAAAGCAGCTACGAGAGAAGACCTCTCAGATATGGATTACCTGAAATCGAAAGTAGTGAAGGATTCCTCCTCCTCCTCTTCATCCAGTACAGAGGAGGAAACAGATTGTGAGGAAGTGGAAGACGAAAGCACGAGTGAGGAGGATTCAGGCATTACAGAAAATATTGGCACCCCCACAGAAAAAAGGAGGAAGTTAAAACCCCAAGAAGCAGAGCAAGAGACACCAGCGGAGAAGAAAAAAGACTCCACGCTAGAGGTAGAACTGAATTACACTTTTATCATGCTTAAAGCAGCAGCTTCGTGGGATGGTATGTGTTTGTTGGTCACTCCAGGGATGTAATTGAATGCTTGAAGTCTGTGAGACCCCTAGGTACCAGCATTTTTGGCTTTCTGGATGGGACCCATTTAAAAAAAACAGTTTGTCATATCTCCTCTCAATGCTAGTTCAATTCCCTCTTTCTGGAAAACAGGACTTCCTAAGAGGTAGTATTAGTGCCCCTTTCATAGGCTTTTCTCTCTTCTTATGTATGTCTGCAGGGAATACTTTTGCAGAGCTTGTTTTTAGCATCTGGGTTTGATCATCCCAGTCAAACCTTGCACCCTTATCTAGGTCCTCCTACCCAGGCTGATGCAATTGCTTTTCTTCCTCCACTCTTCAGCCTCCTGCTTGCTACTCAAAATCACCTAGTTGTGTCATGATTTCTACGGTTTTTCAGCCAGCTTCTTTTTTTTTCCAGTCTTCTGTGCAGCAGAAGAACCAAGTCAGTTCAGCAGAAGCAAGCACACCACACACAGTGAAACTACGTGGTGCCCCTTTGAATATCACTGAGGTAAGCTTCGTTCCTGGGCTGAGAATTCCCAGTTTGTAACTCAGCAAGGTCTTTGCGGAAGCCCTGTCTTCACTTGGTTGTACTGTGCTGAGGATTGTATGCACAGCTGGGGAAGCTTTTTACCTGGCTCCGTGCAGAAATTGCGTGCAAATACTGCTCCAAAAATAATGCCTCTTTTTTTTTTTAATGTTAGCCCATGACATCAGAGGTGGATGTTGGTATGGCGGTAGGAGTTGATCCTTCCCCCTGATATTCCTTTACATTTTGTTACTGTGCAACAGATAGCAGCAGAGGAGAACTGACAAAATGGTATCTGACGTGGAAGTGCATATGAAATAAAGATGAGGAATTGAGTTCCTCCTTGTGAAAAAAATTCTGCTCATTGACATCCATCAACAATTACTGAGCACTGATGGAAACCAAACACCGGATGTGAGCAGTGAGGGGCGAGTGGTTTGTTTCAGCAGTGGTGACAGTGACTCTGGGTTACCTTCTCTAGTGCAGATTTTACGAGCACAGCATCCAGGCTCCTGTTCATTACTGGTGAAAATGCAGAGCTAATGGTGGTGACTGTGTTGAAAAATAGTATTTTGTAGCTGAGAACTGGCTCTATTAGATAATATAAAGGTGCTCTTTGTATCTATTGTAGCTTTCATGGAAATAAATAGGAGGCATTACTTTTGGAGTGACCTACATATATTACACGTGGTGTTTTTGTAGTGCTTATTTAAGAAAAGAAGCAATTCTTATTCTTCCTGCAGCAAAAGATTCGAAAATTCTTCTCACCTCTGAAACCATTGGCGATCCGAATAGGAAAAAATGCCCAGGGGAAAAGTACAGGTAATGTATATATGTGGAAGAGGGTTGGCTCTATGAGTCAAATGACCTCTCAGTCACACCATTGTTCTTTCCATCTGTGGTTCTACATTACTGGCCTGTGTCCCGATTCTTACAGACCTTTCTGTGACTTTGCAGCTCACCTGCCCTAGTTGCTGGCCATAGGATGCTGTGGGCAGAGTAATGTTGGCTGTACTCCCTTAGGGTAATGCAGCAGCATTACAGCAGCAGGAGCCTTTTCTTTGGTTTGTCTTTGAAACTTTCCTAAACTTCCCAAGCCGTGCCAAGGAAAGGCCCCTTCCTCTGGGAAAAGCTGCTGCTGCAGATCTACCTTTAGCCAAGGCGTTCTCTTGGCATGCTGTGATTACTGGAAGTACCCATCAGAAGGTGCAGGTCCTTAGAGCTGGCAGGGAACTTAGTTACACGCTTTCATTTCGTAGCCTAGAAGCAGATGCACCATTTCTTTGCTCTTGAAGGCACCTGTGGAAAGCCTACTTCAGCTGTTATATCAGGCTCGTTCGGTTTATTTGTAGAGAATGAGCTATTAAGAGGCAGCCTTCCAGTCTACCACAGCCATTTTCAGGCTGGATTGAAACTTTAATGGGAGCGGAATGCCTTATCTGTAGGAATCTATATTTTAAAGAGCCTGATTCACCCTTAATTAGCCTATTAGTGACTGTGTTTCCTCGCATGATGCTCAGCTGAAGCTTTGCTTCCTCCAAGGTTTCATCTTTGTTGACTTGAAGAGTGAGGCAGAAGTGCAAAGGGCCTTGAAACAGAAAAAAGAATACATTGGTAAGCACTGTTTGTTCCTTCTTGTTCTGGCTGATGTCAGTGACAGAGTGCTCAGGTGTTAAAGTGCTCCCTGTGAAAGAATCTCCCATTGCATTAGTTTCTTCCAGGCAAATGGTGGGGGAGGTTTCCTCTGCACAGCTGTTGTGGGATAACCAGTTGTCATGTAAGTGCCATCAGGAGCAGCTTAGAGTGTCTGACCTATGTGTTTTGCTCTTTGGCTCTTGTTATTTGTCATGTGCCCGATGTGTACCGTGCTCTTGATATAAAAATGATACTGTAAAAATCAAGCTGTGGATTTGTACAAATTATTCTCCAAGCCTGCATTTGTAACCTAATCTTGGTCGAGTCCATAGTGAAACTATTTATACTTGGAAAAAATCCCATGGAGGATGGGAATATATGCTTAGAAGCCTGTGGATGAGGTTGACGGAATCAGAAGGATTGAAGCTCTCTGAAGGGAAAGGAATCTGAAGATGACTAGCAAACATTCTGCTAATCTCTTTCAGCTGTCATTCTTTTATTTAATTAGAGTTCGACTCAGTTCTTTTGACTTGTGATTGCTTTTGTCACTACTGTAAGCCTGAACTCTTAACACATTGATATTGATAGCCCATGGCCTCAGGAAGCATCTAGTGTGTCTGTGCATGTTTGTTGACTAGGTGGGCAATACGTTGAGGTATCCCGATGTGAGAACGCCCCAAAAGAAACTGTTACAGCAAAAGCTGTTGACCAGCCTTGGCAACGAATGAAGAGGGATGATGAGGAAGAGGAAGACTTGTCTGAATCAGGGAGACTCTTTGTCAGAAATCTTCCTTTTACTAGCACTGAGGAGGACTTGGAGAAGATCTTTTCCAAGTATGGTACGTACTTGCTGTAGTACTGGGACTTGCAGGGCTGCATCTCCTTGCAAGCAGAGGTTTGCTGGGTGGGAACGGATGTATGAATCTGTGCATCTTGCACCTCTTAGACTTAGACAAACTCAAATTGTCTTCAGTGCCTGGTGTCACCGCATGTGGCTGCTTGGTATTGAAACTGATGCTGTGCCGCTTAGCTCAGAGTGTGCTGTGCATGCGTCTGCTCTCATTCCTCATATCTCCAATTCAGCAATCAAAGCCACGTGTGCTACAATATATCTGGACTTAGGGCGCTAATGCTGGGTCCTCCTTGTTGGCGTACAGCTACTGGCTCCTCACTCAGACTCATGGCTCACCACACACCTTCACGCACTGTTCAGAGCTGCTCTTCTCTCTCTGGTTCCTTCCCTGGCTGTGATCAGGGGATGCCCGTTCAGAGTGCTGATGGGGAGTGTGGTGGCCATGTAAGTGATCTCTCACAGAAAGGTCTTTTCTCTTGCAGGGCCCCTCTCGGAGATCCATTTCCCTATCGACAGACTGACAAAGAAACCCAAAGGATTTGCTTTTATCACCTACATGATTCCTGAACATGCAGTGAAGGCCTATGCAGAAATGGATGGGCAGGTGTTCCAGGTACAGTGACTGAGTTTCATATGCTATCAGCCTGCAGCTGGTAAAGGGAGTTGTTAGTGAACTGGACAGGTGTTTGCTCCTATGTGTTGCTGAGCAGAATTCCTCTAGTTGCTAAGGGGTAGAGTCAGTTCTCCTTTACTGTCTGGGAACACAGCTGCCTCTGGTAGAGCAGTCTGGTTTGAACAGTTTCACAGATACCAAAGTCTGAGGTAGAAAAAGGAGGTCTGAGTTTGTCACGCTTTGTGTGGTTACTCTTACTTGCAGTATGCCTTCTCTGGGAAGGAAGGTTACCTACTTCCACCTAGTTCACTTGTCTAAGAGAAGTGCCTGAAAGTTTCTTTCCTTTGCTTAGTTCATGAACTTCTGTGAATTATTTCTGAGCTTCAGATCAATGTTTATAAATATCTAAAGTGCAGGTGTCAGTTAGATGAGGGCAGACTCTTTTCAATGGTGTGTAGTAATAGCACATGAAGCAAGGGCCAAAAACTGAAACATAGGAATTTTCACACACAGAAGAACTTCTTTACAGTGAGGGTGGCAGAGCACTGGAGCAGGCTGCCCAGGGAGGTTGTGGAGTCTCCTCCCTCTTTGAAGATATTCAAGACCCATCTGGACACCTACCTGTGTGACCTACTATAGGGAACCTGCTTTAGCAGGGAGGTTGGACTTATTGATCTCTAGAAATCCCTTCCATCTGCTGCAGTTCTATGATTCTGAATCCCATCATATTTTCTTCTAGGGCAGAATGATGCATCTTTTACCTTCCACAATCAAAAAGTTAAAAATTGAAGATATCGATGCAGAAGAATCTTCCTCCTACAAAAAACAGAAGGAGGCCAAGGACAAAGCCAACAGTGCCAGGTATGGAGGTAGCAGGGTAAGACAACACAACCTGCCAAATTACCAGATGGCCAGAATGCATCTTTGTAGGCACTATAGAGATTACCAAAGTCAGTAAATAATTTGTTATGCGGTTTTCTGTTTCCTTTACCTCTTACCTACTTGATCCCTCTTTCCAAGTAGCTCTAGTGGTTCAGCGAGTAGCATAAATGGAAAGAAATGTAGTTTTCGTTGGCTTTGTTTATGAATTTCTCTGGTGTCTAATAAAAATTGATCTCATGCTGTAACTCTTCAGGTTAGTGGCTACAAATCAGTTGTCTTTCTCATCCACTTGGCCACCTGTATTCTGAAACTTGCAGGAGTTATATTTATAACAGATTGGTTTGAAAGTTGACAATATTTTCAGACTTTATGGGCAAGGAATGCAACTTTGCTTGCACAGGATTTGTGCTTTTAGGAAATCATATGGATAAAAAAAAAAAAACAAAGCATGTTCCTCTGAGCCAGCTTCCAGCTATAACTGTATAGCTGTGACCACTGACCTGCTAGGGAAGAAGAGCGAAGGTGCCGGCACTGCTGGCTTTGTTTGCTCACCAATCATGTCTCCCTCATCCTGTCCATTCTCTAAGGGTGTTCTACCCTTCTTTCCCTCCATCTTATCTTGGTTACAAACACTGGCCTTGAAAGCTCTTCTTTTCCAGGACCTTTGAACAGAGAGATGTCAGTGGAAGAAAAAACTGCAAGACCTTGAACCTGTCTCTTTCTCTTTCCAGCTCTCACAATTGGAATACGTTGTTTGTGGGGACAAATGCTGTGGCTGATGCCATTGCTCAAAAATACAATGCTTCCAAAAGCCAAGTGCTGGATCATGTGAGTTGGGTTACTGATAAAATGGTGTGGGAGACCATTTTCCAACCTCTTTGCTCATGGCCAGCACCTGTCTGGTCATTTTGCACAGTGAAAGCTGCTGCACACTCATAAGCCCCACACAGGCTGAAGGATCAGTGGTCCTGTAGCCTGTCTGTAATCGACAGTCTCTGAAACTAGAGGTCAAAATGAGACTCACTGCTCTTTTCCTCCTAGTTATGCTTTTCTGTGGCTGAAGTTTGTATTTGTGTATGACTAAAAGTTGATGGGAATTCACAGACTAAAATTTAAGATCCTCCCTGGAAACTTCCCTTTCCTTGGGAAGTCCTCTAGCTCCAACAGCAAAACTCCCAGCAGTTTCAGAGGAACTGGAGCATTTTATTGTCAAGTTCTCTGTCAAATTCCTGTTGCTTCTAAGAGCAGCAGGAACAAGAAGTGCTGAGCAGAGCCTGGACCAGGCTCTTTGCTTCTGTTTTGAACTCTTAACACATTGTTGACTGTTATTCTTGCCTGCAGGAGAGTAAAGACAGTGTGGCAGTGAGGGTTGCTCTGGGAGAAACAGAGCTGGTCCAGGAAATCCGACGGTTCCTCATTGAAAATGGAGTTAGCCTGGATTCCTTCAGTCAGGTGAGATGCCTGCCATGAGGCTGCAGAGTGAACCTGCTTCTTCTGCTCAGTCCTGACATCCTATGCTCTCCTTAAGATTTTTGATTAATCCTCAGCATTGTGTAGGATTGAACTATTAAAATGGTTTTGAGTTGTTCTGAACTCTTGCAAATGAAGTGGTGCTTGGGATAGTTGAAAAACATGTTACAGCATGACAGCATGTTAGTAGCAGAGACCAAGTCCTGTGTCTGTAGCAGGATGCAGCTGGAGCTGAAATCTCTGTGTGTGAGAATTTGTATAATGGGGTTTGTGCTGGCGTGTGGATCTTTTCAACAGTAAGCCTTTTCTAAGAGGTTGTTGGCACTTTTGGATCTTGGAAAGGTGTGACATGGCATGAGAGAGCACATTGTGTTGAAAATGAAATCTTCAGTTAGTAAGAGATTGATTTTTGCTTTCTGAAGTCCCACGTCCTCTTTCTCCTCTTCTCCCACTGAACGTGTCAGGCTGCTGGTGAGCGGAGTAAAACTGTGATCCTGGTGAAGAACCTCCCAGCCACCACGAGTACAGCAGAGCTGGAGGCTGTCTTTGGCAAACATGGCAGCCTGGGCCGGGTGCTGCTCCCAGCTGGAGGCATCACAGCCATTGTGGAGTTCCTGGAGCCAGTCGAGGCCAAGCAAGCCTTCACCAAGCTGGCTTACTCCAAGGTGAGTGTAGCCAGAGGGCATGCAACTACCTGGAGGATGTTGGCTAATTGTGAAGCTGCAGAAAAGAGTGTGTGCTAAAATGTGAGATAAAGATGGTTTTAGAGGGAAGTGAGCTGTCAACGTCACTATGTTATTCACTCCATCTTAGATTTAGGAAGATGCCCAGTGCATCTATGTGCCGCAGTAGCTGAGTAGGACTCTCAACTTACAAAAAAAAGAACAACAGCAACAAAAAAATTGAAGATTGGAGCTGTGATAAGTGTCCAAAAACCCTCCGTGACCTGGGAGAGGGTTTCTGATGCCTTTTGCTATAGTGGAGTTAGTACTGAAGCCTGGAGCTCTCCTTGGGACCCCTTTCATAGCTGTGGCCTTCCTTGTTCCTTGTCCTCTGGTTTCCATAGACTTGTCCTTTATGAGGTTGGATACTGACTCACTTCTCCAGTGAAAGATGGTTGAGCTAAACAAAGATGCTGCATAGCCTTTCCTCTTTCCCCTTTCCCAACACAGGGTGTTCGAGGGGAAAACGGAGCTGAGAGCAGACCTTTCTTCAGGCCTTCACATTTCTCCTGTGTTCTCTCCACAGTTTCACTCTGTGCCGTTGTATCTGGAATGGGCTCCAATTGGTGTCTTCTCCAGCCCAGCCCTTCAGAAAAAGAATGTAGAGGCTCTGGAAAAGGAGGGGAAAGAAAGGGTGGTACCTGGTAAGAGCTTTAACTGTGTCAGAGGAATCTGTCTTTGTTTCCATGCTCCTTTCCATGTAAAGTAGCAATGCTGACATTCCTGAACTTTTTGATGCACTGGAACAGGTTGTCCAGGAAAGCTGTGGAGGCATTCAGGACCAGGTTGGGGCCCTGGGCAGCATGATCCAGATGGGTGACAACCAGCCCCAGGCAGGACAGTTGCAACTGGATGAGCTTTAAGGTCCTTTCCAACTGTAATGGCAGCAGGATCAGTGCAATGAGGTGTTACAAAAAGAAGTGTGCTTACCTGTCTCCGAAGATCTAGGCTTGCAGAAAGACTCCACAACAATCCTTCACCAGTGGCAGTCAGCCCTTAAATAAGGTCTAAAAGAGGTGCAGCGAGGCTCCCCCCCTTTCAGTCACACAGCTGAATGGCCTTTACCTGTGCTCTCAGGGCTGACCTGGTCTTTTCTCCAGGTGCTCAATCAGTGGTTCAGGCTGTGACTCAGCAGTTCCTGTACACCAACCTAAGCTATTCTGTAACTTTGGTACAGAACTGGCCTCATGACATTCTCTGCATGGTTCTTTGGGTGACCTCAATGTGCAGTGTGGTTGTTGATGTTCCTACGCGAGTGCTGGGCTCAGTCCTGTCTCACTCCTTGCCTCTTGGATGAGATGTGAACAGCGTGGTACTGCTCACAGCACACCTATCCAATTTGAATTGGAGCTGATGCTCTGGGCAAGGACAGGAGATTATTAGTCCGTTTTGCTCTTGGCAGCAGCTATTGGGAGCTGTAGCTACTCTGTAGGCCAGCCCTAACCCCCTGAGTGCGTGTAGTCACATGTTCTGCAAGGACACCATCCTTGTGCAAGAGCACCTGAGCAACTGGCTTGCACAGCAATGGGGGGATGTGGCAGCTGACTTGCCAGTGGCAGGCTATGGATCTCTGTACTTCTTTCTCTGCTCCTCTTGCATCAGTCCCTCCTGTGTGCTTTGTCTGGGTGATTTTCCACTGCTGCAAGGGCACAGTCTTCCCTCCACTGGTAAACTCATGTTCCCCATCCTAGGGGCTGTAAACATTAAATCTTGTAAGGTTTTAAATATACAGGTGAGATTTAAAAAAAAAAAAAAAGAAAAAAATAAAAATAAAAGGTTGGCTTTATATAGGTTTGCTTCACTGGAAGCTATTTCAGGACTGAGGTTTTGGGAGGGGGGAAAAAAGCTGATGAAAAGCCTCTTCCTGGGCTGCCGTTCTGCACATGGGTCACAGGGGATGGCTGGAGTCTGGGGGAGCTGCGGGGGCTGCTTTATCTCCCTGTAACTGAGACCCTCACCTCAAGATAAAGGGCTTTAAGCACAGGAGATCCTGGAAGGCTGCTCAGGGCTGATAATGGTCTTTGCTGCCAGCCTCTGAAGCTCTGTATCTAGGAAAGGAAAAGGAGGGGATGTGCAATAAACTCCTCAGCTCATTCACGGAAGGGCTTTGGGTGGCAGCACGTGGCCTCTTATTGTGCCAGCCACAGATGGAGACACTTTTTCATTCTGTCCTGTCTCACCAAATCTCTTCCCTCCCCCTTCTTCAAACAACTTGTTTTCAAAGACAATGAGTTTTTTCCATACTGTGTGCAAATGCCCTGCAGGTTGGGGCAAGGAGGGTTTGTCCACCCGACTGGACAGGCTTGGGCTGTGTGGTGCCAGGGGTAGGGAGGGCAACTGGATAGAGCCCTGCAGGAAAATTTGGCTCTGGAGGTAGAGCTGGGAGGTGTCTGAGTACAACTGGCTCCATGCAAGTTCTCGCGTACCAACTGAGAGAGCACTAAGCCTGGAAAAATCATCAAAGATATGGTGGTAATGCCAGAGGGCGATGCTTAGCTTGGTCCCCCGGAGCACAGCATCAGCTATGTTGTAGGGGCTGAAGCTGGTATGAGAAACAAGTTGTCTAGGAAGGGAAGAACTTGGAAAGCCAATGGATGACAGCCAGTGTGTCTAACAACAGCCTTCATGTGCTGATGGGGAAGTTGTGGTTTCACACCCTGTGGGTACATATTAGCAAGAGATGAGGTGTTAGAGCACTGCAGAATTGTATGTAAGCAAGTCCAGGGCTGCCTCGTTCAGTAGGGTGTCTGGCAAGGACTGATGTGGGGGTGTTTGAGGGCTGTGGAGCAGGTTTATGGAGTTTCTGCATTCCAGGGATTTTTGTTTCTACAGGAACCTGTTCACATGTGCATGCTGAGTCTGCCTCAGTCTCTGTTTGCTGAGTAGAGGAGTGGTCTGATCTTGCTGAAGCAGTGACTGTCAGCTGGGGCAGGGGGAAAGCTCACCCCAGATTTGGCTTTGTTGTGTCTCACAGCATTGAGTTTTCTCTTTTTGTATCAGATGGTGACACAGCTGTAAAGGGCTCAGAGGAAACATCAGCGCAGGATGAGGAAGAAGATGAAGAGGAAGATGAGGAAGAGAGCATTCCAGGGTGTACCTTGTTCATCAAGAACCTCAACTTTACCACCACAGAAGGCACTCTGAAGGAGGTAAGCTGTAAGCATGGAGCGGAGTCTGGGTTTTGCTTGGCATGGCCTTAATGGTACAGGAGGGAGCACTGGATTGTATTGGAGCTGGGAACCTCCACTTTTGAGTTTTAGGCTTCAATTAGACAGATGTATCTGAAACAGTTTTTGATAGATTTGAATTCTACCTCGGGACAGGTGGAGGCAGTAGGAAACCTTTTAAGACTCTTCATTTCCCATTCTTCTCCTTGGGATCAGCACTTTTGCAGCTGTAATACTGCTTTACATGCAAAGGCAATAAATAAGATGATTATTTCACTGACGTGTGCTTTTCATCATAAATTTTGTACCAGTATGGAACTGTCTGTCCTACCTTACCTCAACAAAGCACTTGGGAGAGATTGTAGCATTTCTAAAACCACATGGGATATTAATAGTGAGGCTGGGAAAAAACAGCTGGAAGTTCTCACCTCTGGCACTCTCTGTAAGCTTTGTGATGTGCCATATTTCGTGGTCCAAGAATGGTGGTGGGATGTCAGTCCAGCCTGGATCCATGCTGCTCCATCTTTGGATGGAGGGGCTGGTATAGATCTGGTCCAGCTAGCTGCGGGAACAAATGTAAATACTCAGAGAAGGACTGGGGCTTCTTTTTTCCTTACTTTTTTCCCTCCTACCTTCCAGTTGCAGGTTTACAAGGGAATCATACAAATGTTGTGCTATTGAAGGACAGCCCCTGCTGCCCTGCAACCCACTCTTGCAACTCTGAAAGGAGCTGTTTTCTCAGGGGCATTGCAGGAGTTACCTCTAGTTGGGTCCCTGTCTGCGTGAGGACAGCTTGTAGTCTGCTGTGGTCCCCCACAACGATCACAGAGTTCAGTGGTTTCTGAGGAGTGGTGAAGGATTTCTGGGAACATCTGTGTTGATTTATTTACAAGTCTGTGTGTGTATTTGCACAGAAATAATTTTGTAAGAGAAAAATCAGCTGTACTGCCTGCTTGTCAGGCGTGCCTGGCGGGGAGGTGGGTTTGCAAGCGTGTGCTCCTGGCTCTGAAAGAGTGCTACGCTGTCACTCAAACTGAGTCATAAGCCTCTGACAAAGGGTGTCTGAATTCCTTGCAGACGTTCTCCAAAGTGGGAGCTGTGAAGAGCTGCACAATATCCAAGAAGAAAGACAAAGCAGGTACTCTAGATGTTACTGTTCAATTCCTTCCTGCAGCTGGTTGCTGAGGGCTCAGGTGTGGTATTGCATTAGCATTCATCTGGATGAGCATTTGTTATGTTTGCATTGACGAAATCTCCAGTGTTTCTAGAAGTATGCCTGTTGAAATGGCTGAAAACAGCAGCCAAAAACGCACTGGAGTTCAGTGTAGAAGGTTAAGCTGAATTGTGGAATTTGTGGAGATGTGGCCTTCTCTTGAGATCAGGACAGAGAAGCCAACTCCTTCAGGATCATAGAGCAGGATGCAAGTTGAAAGGGACCAGTGCACTTAAATGACTGAACACGTGCACGACACTTTATCCACAACAGCAGCCACAATCTTCAAGGGTGCCTGGCTGAGTACTGTGCTGAGAAGGCATTGTTTGCTGCCTGCACTCATCTCAGCAGGATCTCTACTTACTTCTCATGGGGTTGGACAGGAAAGGGAGTGCGTAAGGCAAGCACAGCTGGATGGGCTGTGTCTTTCCACATTTTAGGCTAGGGATTGCACAGCTCTGTGGGATTTTGCCTTGGGGAATGACTCCTTAGGCATCCTTTTGCATGGGATGCTTAAAAACTGATTCATTGAAAGAAAAAGAATAACGTCAATTCTACAGTGCTGCTGATGTGTCTGGCATGCTTGTGACTAGACAGTAGCATTTGAATCCGGGCTGAGCTCATACCGCCTACCAGAACTACTGGTTTCTGTTTCTGCAGGGTGATCTCAATATCCTGCCGCCTCTCAAGTTCAGAAGTTAGAAACTTGGTGATGTGTTTTTGCTTGTGGATTTTTCCTTTCCTCTCCTAGCTTTATTTTATGGGCTTGGAAATTACAACTACCTCTCCAGGTTCACAGAAGCATATTCTGTTTTTTGCCTGCCTCACAGATGTTCTGTCTCAAATGTTGGGCTTTTGTTTCGTTGTAGTGGGAAATCATCCCGTTATTAGCACATGACAGTTTGCATTTAAACAGATTTAAAACGCTTGGTTCCCAGCAGTGGTCAGTAACTGCCTATTTGTTGTGTGTTAACCAAAACCAATTTCTGAATGGGTTGCAGATTAGAAAAGTCTCATCTGGGGACCAGACTGCAACCTGCATATTTCTTTCCCACAGCAAAAGTCACACTTATGTCTGGGCTGTTTATAAATTTCCCCAGTGAAGGTCTTGTTTCCTACGTGAGGGAAATGTCCTGTGTATAAGCAGAGGCTTGTGTATCTATAATAGGATCAGTCACCCTGACTACAAACAGCAGTTGTTCTGTAGGACATACAGTTATTGTTTTATTTATGGAGGCTGTGCTGAAATCTCACAAAGCTAAAAATCAGTTTGGCATACAATGCCATCTCTGACATCAGCACCAAAGCAAGGTCTTCAAACTGAGCATCCATTCTAGAGCAGTATCTTGTTCCATGCAAGCTGGCAAGGAGTGCTGATGAGGAGTATGACAGTCAGGGCATGGACAGGCTGGCCCCTTCTCTGGTTTATTAGTTTTTGCCCCCCGCCCCAGTTTTAACAGTCAGAGATTTAGAGAATTTTTGTGCTCACAGTTGTCCCTGGATCCTGTTGGGCACTGCAGTTAATGGTGTGAATCCATGTAATGCTATGGCAGTGTTAGTAGTTAGTATGCAACAGCACTTTCTTCTGGTTTGTTTTTAAATTTACTTTTTAGTATCATTGTTTCCTGCTATCCATAACAATTTTCCTTTCTCTTTTGATAGGCACTTTGCTTTCTATGGGCTTTGGATTTGTGGAGTACAAGAAGCCAGAGAGTGCTCAGAAAGCCTTGCGACAGCTCCAGGTAAACTGAGGTATTGTTAGGCCTGGTTTCTTTCCAGAGTGAGTGAGCAATGGTGTAGATAAACTGCAAGGTTCAAAATCTAGTTGAGAAAGAGGGGTATGTACCCTCTTCCTACCAGTACTTAAAAAGGTATTTCTTACCAGCACCTAAAAGAAACCTACAAGAAGGCAGGAGGGGGACACTTTATCAAGGAATGTCATGATAGGAAAAGAGGTAATAGCTTTAAAATAAAGAAAAAGGATCTAGATAATATATTAGGAAGAAATTCTTTACTCAGAGGGTGCTGAGTCACTGGAACAGGTTGCCCAGAGATACTGTAGATGCCTCATCCCTGGGGTGCCCAAGGGTAGCCCTTAGCAGCCTGATCTGGTGGGAGGTGTTCCTGACCATGGCAGAGGAGTTGGAACTAGATGCTCCAAGCTCCCTCCTACCTCAAGCCGTTCTACAGTTCTGTGTAAGGGGCAATAGCTTGTACAGAAGAGCGTTCACTAGCACTGATGCAATGCAGAGATGGCAAAAAATGTGGAATTATTAAAATTCAACAAGTTTATTCTGCAAGGTTTCCTTTGCAGAGGTGACAGAGACCCAAGCCCCCCACAAATAAGAATAAGTATAGCTTTGGTGTTGTGGGGTTCAGTTTTATCTTCTGTGAGCCTGCCTGTGCTTCAGGGACTTAGAGAAAACATAAGGCTATATCTCACACATTCCATAGTGTTTGGATGCTCTTCAAGGGAATAAGTCGTTTTTGCTGCTGCTAGAACAACACCCTAGTTTCTTGGTCCACATTACCTGGGTGATACAAGCCAGACAGCAGGAACACTCCTTTTCTAGATAGACTTGGAGGAATTGCTCTGTGTATAATCTCTGTTTGCTCTGTGACTGCAATCCATGTGTCACCTTCAACAGGTGGTGATTTTGCATTCCACATATCGTGTAGTCTTGAGATAGATGGGTGTTCTGCATTGTTTTGAACAGCAGAATCCTGGGATATGAGAGAAAGCAGGACAACTGAGATTTTGCAGAGGGAGTGGGCAGTAGGGCTCCAGGTTCCCAGCATAAAGCTTTTGCATGTCCTGTGCTGTGTCAGGACTGATTAGGCAAGAGGCTGCTTGTTTTCTGGTCTTTAATGTGTGGGTGGCAGGAGACAGAAGGCTTTCCGTCTTGGCTACTGACAGCGAGTGAGTCATCCTTGGCTCATTCCAGAACAAGCAGTAAGGTGCTCCCTGCCTTGAAGAGTTTGCAGTCCAGAAGGAGAAGAACCAGTAGCCCAGGGCAGGGAAGTGACTTGCCTCTGCTAGGTTAGTGGCAGAGCTGAGGCCAATAGGCAGACATCAGGGTGCTGTCTGCTTCCTCAGTTAGTCAGACTGCCTCCAGCTTCATATCAGAACCTTGTCTTGTATGAACAGGGAAGAACTTCAGTGAGGAGAAGGGAAAGGATATATAGGAAAGAACAAATTTGTGAAATTCTATGTTTGTATCCCAAAGCTTGAATGCTGCTGTGACTCACATTTTTTTGTTTTCATTTTAACTTTTAGGGCTGCATTGTAGATGGCCATAAGCTAGAAGTCAAAATCTCTGAGAGAGCTGTCAGGTAAATCTGTCTTCCTTCTGTAGCATGGCTACATTTAGTCTGTGACAGGTCTTGGTAGGTTCTTCATTTCTAGTATCTCTGCTTCATAAGGACGTGTGACCCGTAGTGCTTTGGCTGTTTGACGCATCAGCCTTTGTTGTGCATTGCATGGGATCACCTTAGTCAGTACTTAGAAAGGATAGAAAGAAAAAAGAAAAAAAAGCAGATGTGAAGGTTCTTGCTTACTAAGAGACTGGCTTCCAAGTGAAACCCTAAGCAGCATATGCTGCTGGGGTGCCAAAAGTGGGTCCAAGGTGATAGCCAGACATGTGATATTTGTTTCGTATTTGAGGAAGTGGCTTCTCTGAAAAATGCTTAAAATACTTTGGTGTGGTGCCTCAGCGACAGACCTTCCTGTGGAGTTACATTTCCTGACGTTGTATGAAGAGGGTGACTGTCTCAGGGTTATACGTTTAGTGCTGAAATCTGTGACTCATGTCCACTGGGATTTTGATGATCTGTATCTACGAGGTTAAAAATTAAACCAAATGTTTTAAGGTGATTATTGGCACCCTAAAAACTGTCTTGTAGACACTTTGGAAATGCTATGAGGTGTCTCTTAAATGGCAGAATTCCTTTGCACATCTGGTCCCTGGGGCCCAGAAGGCTGGCAGTTCACTAGCTGCACTCTGTATTTCATTTTTTTCCTATGAAGCATTCGTACCCATTCTGGATTTTAAATTTGGGATTTAAATTACTTGCATTCATTCCTTCTCTTATGTAGCCCATGAAATATCCATTGTCACCAGTATGAAGCCAGCGAGGATGTCACTGTGAGCTAGCTGGCTAATTCTGATGGCTGGTTAATTCTGATTCAAGCAAACGGCATGCCCTGGGTGTGTTGCTCTGTGGTGCCCCTTACCTGCCCTGTCTGTTCACCCTTACAGGCCTGCTGTGAAGTCCTCTCGAAAGAAGCAGACGGTCAAGAAGCAGAAGACTTCCAAAATCCTAGTCCGGAACATCCCATTCCAGGCCACTGTCAGGGAGATCAGGGAGCTCTTCAGGTAGGAAAGCATTCTCTGTCAGGTCTGGCCAGTGCCCTGCTGAGGAGCCAGCAAGGTTTTAATGCAGGATCTTGTTGTTGTTGGAGTGTAAGTATGAATTTTGACTTTGTGGAAGCAAGTGAACTTGTAAGTAGAAATGATGTAACAGGCTTTTTCTGCTATAGAAATGCTGTCTATGAGACAGATTATATATGCCAGAGTTTTGGCTCGAGTGTTCTAATCTGCTAGAGCTGGGTGGCCCATCACTCTGTAGCAGGCATCCACAGAGGACGGACATCTCCCCCCATCTAACAGATGACACAGCCTTGGATATGTTTTTTCCCTCGTTTGTAAGGCTTGCGGCAGTGTTCCTGTTGCTTGGCACACCTGGCTGGGAGGAGCACTGAGAGCCGCTGCAGACAGCTGGTGTGAGAGGTATCAGCTCGGGCTGGCTCCTTCCTCCATCTGCCCTGCACATGCAATGCTGTAGCTCCTTCCTAGCCTGCAGGGAGCACATAAATCTGGCTCTGCCTTTGCTGCACCGGGGTGTGTACCTAATGTGCTTGATGCTGTGCATCCCTGTGGCTGCTGGGACGTGAGATATGCAGCTTGTCAGAGCCCCTCAAGCCCTACCTGAGCAATCACTAAGGGAATTCAGGATCAGGATCCCAGACTGCATTCCGCTATGTATTGGCTGCTCTCTTCTCTTCGTATCCTCAGCTCAGCTGTGCATACAAGGATCCATTAAGCCTTGTAGTGTATCCCAGAGAAGAGTTGCAGCTGTGTAAAGTGCAGCTTATGTCATCTGCTGCTGCCAGGGTAAGAATCCGGGGGGTGGGCCCAGGCCACGCTCCCTGCTGTGCTGCTGGCATGCTGGAGGAATCTGGGAGAGTCGCTGTCCAGCTCTGTCCATCCATTTTGCTGTCAGCAAGACTGAGCGTGACAGCATCCATCTGCAGGATGTGAAGTCCTGGGTCAAGAGGAAGTTTTCCCGTCGAGCTGGTGTTTGTCTCAGCAGCAGGCAGTGGTTCTGCTGGGTTGAGGCCATGCTGTTCCTCAGCCATGGAACCACTTTAACCTTTTGAAAGTTATCAGGCCATACACTGAGAACTGCCTTGCACAGAGCCACCAGGCTTTGCTGGGAGCAGGGGAAGCTCCTTTCCCTATATACCTATTCTATGAGCTGTGATGCTCTCCTGCCCTGACAGTGGGTAAGGACAGTAGGTCTGTGCTGCTACAGCCTGTGTTCCTGCAGGGTAGAGGAAAGCCACTGGTGGTGACAAAAGCTGTATGCTGCAATGCTGTTTTGGAGTGGGGTCTTTTGTTTTAAGTGAGTGCATACCGTGACTCAGCTCAGACGCGTTCAGGAAAAGCATGGTGTAAGGATTCGCATAAAAAAGCAAAGGGATTTTCGTGCTGCGCAGGTATAGCTTGTATGCTTTTGCTTCAGCGTTGCCCTGAGAGCCCCTGTTGAAACAAGGCCCAAAAAAGCCTGGGGGCTTCCAGGGCAGCGTGCTGAGGGCTGACAGCATGTTGGGCACTGCTCATTCAGAACTCGGCCTGTGTGGTTGCAGCCATGCCTGTCACAGCACCAGAGCGAACAAAAGCCAGGAACCTATGTGCCTTTGAGGGTGCTGGGCTATGCTCATGGAATGGGGAGAGTTGTGAACATCAAGAGAACAGACAAGTCCAGCAGAGAATGAGGGCTTTGCTGTGTGTTTCATTCTCCGCCTGCCTTGTCTGGCAGCTGGGGCTGGGGAGAGGCGGGTGGCTGTGATTCACATGGCAAGGAGCACACAGCCTCCAGCAGCACGCTGCTGCCAGTGCTCCAGGCTGATGCACAAACATCCATTTTGTTTACCTGGGCTCTGTGGAGGTGGGAGTTTGGTCCACCAAACAACAGCCAATGGCTTGGGGTGCCCACAGTCCTCCCCATGCCCCGCCAGCCCTCCTGGCCTGCTGAGAGGCTGAAACCGGGCACAGCTGAGCACTGCCACGTGCTTCGTCCTCCGAGATGGCTCTTTGACATCAGATGCCTGCTCTCTGGAGCTTCTTGTGTTTCTGTGTTTAGGACCCTGTCTGATTTTTGTTATTGATTTGAAATCGCAGACAATAGTTGGGCGGCAGAGGCGGCACGGCCAGCAGGGCTGCAGGGGGCACTCTTAGCCTGCCCAGCAGAGCAGCTGGGGCTGCGCGTGGCACCGCCAGCCTGGGGACGTGGGGACAGAGCCAGGGCACAGCCCCAGCAACAGAGCCGAGCCGGGGGCCCTGCAGGACGAGCTATTGTTTCACGTGCTCCAAAGCCCTGCAGCTGATGTCTCTCAGCCTGCTCCCTTCTGTGCTTTCTTTCTTTTTTTTTTTTTTTTTTTTTATT
>PPHD01008405.1:0-12653 GCA_002909625.1 Bambusicola thoracicus | reverse complement strand
GGAGGGGGGGAGAGAGAGAAGAGGGAGAATCAGAAAATCAGAGATTATTACTGGGAAAAACAGAATCCCGAAGAAATAAACCCCCAAACTTCAGAACACTGCTGTGTCTGATAGAGGGCTCTCTGCAGCTCCTGGTTGGTTGGACTCTGGCTCGGGCACTCTCCCAGCAAGACTGATTATGCTGTCACCACAAACAGCGTGTAAAAAATTGTGCCTCATTTTATTAGCTGGAAAACAGTGTTTAATGCAGCTGGAGCTGCAGCTCAGGGTAAACGATGGAAGTTTCCTCTTGGAAAACTGTCAGTGCTGGTAATGACATCATTTCTCCATGGGTTTGATCTAGTTAGGGCTGTGGCTATCTGCGTTTGCTCTTCTTTACTCTCTTGCCTGGCAAATACACCATCCTTAGAGAGCTCAGGTGCTTTAAGTCTGTCCTGACAAAGAAGAGAAGCCATGGGCAGCAGGGAGTGGGCCCCAGCCTTGGTTAACCCGCTACTGAAGGGCAGGTGAGGGTTTCCCTCACGCTATGGCAAATCCGTAAAGGTGACATTGAGATCTGGGATTAATTCTCATCTACTAACAACAGCAAATGACTTCAGACAATGTTTAAACCCTCTCTCTGCACTCTGACACTGAAATATGGGAAGGCCCAACTTCCCCTAATTTGTGTTTTTTTGCACAAGGATCCTGAACATTTTCTCCGCTGCAATGAAGGTCATCAGGTAAATCCATGGCCATCGATATCTCATTTCCATCCATTGGTCTAATGTTATAATTTCCAGGCATAACAGTACGTCACACAAAGTCAGTCACGAGGAATAGCATCCTCAGAAAGACCAATGAAAAGGTAACTTCTGAGGTGTGAGATGGGCCGACAACACTGGGACACATCTGCCATAACCTGTCCCTGTACATCGGTACAACAGCTTTGGGTTGAAGGCACAGCAAGAGCTACACCCAGGCAACACAGTCAGGATTGCTTGTTTAGCAAAGTGATTCACAGAGGGCTGTTTCTCTCAAGGAAAGCTTGCATGGTGAGCCCTCTATTGCTGCCATTGGAGATGGGGTAAATCTCTGCCTGTGCCAATCCACAGCGCACAATGAACACCAACTTTTAGCTGACTACAGTGGAAAATGTGACTTGCTACTGGTTTTCTGTCTATCGAGCTGGAGTATTGAGCTTCCCTGACATTCAGAGCTAGACAGATAACCAGAGATTCATCAGAAAAATGCAGTTGTCCTCTCCTGCAAATTGGCCACTCGCAAATTGCAAAATTCCCAACTGTTACTCATTGCTAAAATGGCCATTTACAAATATCTTCTGAGGGTGAGAATCAAAGCTACTAAGCTGTTCACCAAAAGTTGATTGAATATATCCAACATTCGAAGTTAGAAATTCAGGCTGCATGGATAGTTACATGAGTTATATTGTGTTATTTCTGTTCTCTCATTGGGCGAGTTGTGTAACTAATCACATCAGAACCGGCATCCATTTCGAACTGCATGTTCATGTGTGTAATTTGGAATGAGCTTTTGGAAAATATTAAGCTATTTGAGTTCCAAATTGACTTCTGATGAGTATTCACACTGGTAAAGCTCATTTGCGAGAGTATTTGTGGAAAGCAGCCATAGAAACAGACCAGGAGATTCAAAGCAAATTTGTTCAGGACTTCAAATGAATATACACAGACATCTTTCTGCAGTATTCACTCACCATTAGTCATGTTGCAGTAATACCTGCAGTACATACTTACAACCGAGTTAGACTTCCCACTGTAAAGCTCTTGTTTGGGAGATTTATTAGCGCAGTGGTTTCAGAACGGGCTGAGGTTTTTAATACCAAGTTCCCAGCTTGGAGGGCCACTGTCTGAGTCCATCCCCTTACACTCCCTCCCCTCTTCCCTCTGCAAGCCATTGCTGTCAGTTCAGCAGTTGATCTCTTCTATAGCTGAAAAGCTCGAGCGCAGAAAAAATGGAGAGGAAAAAGGGTGGCTGAGGGGAGGGCCAAAGAATTTTAAACGCTGAAGCAGAGAAGCCCCGTGTTCTCTATAACCCGACTTTCTCATGCTCACTGAGAATCCCCAGAAGCGTGAGTAATAAAAGAAAATGCTCTAAAGGTAAAACTTAAAGGACAATATGTGAAATCTCATTTACAAGAGGAAGCAAATGAGGCAGAATCCAAACGCTATATAGCAAAGCCGGCTCTAAATCAACATTTATAACACTGACTTGGCAGGTGGGTTTTACCTCTCACCAACCTGCATATGCTTTAAAGTTAACAGGCCAAAATCTGTTCTTTGTTACATTCAATCGACTCTGAACTAAATTTACTGCATATAAGGAGCTGTGCAAAGCAAACTATGGGCAGAATGTGCCCTCAAAAAGATCTGCTAGGGAACTTTCAACTTCTAGGAAAGCTTACCTAAACCAAAACATCGCCAAGAGGACCTCATTTGCAGAACCAATGGGTCTTAGAGAAATAACTATCAAAACACCTTCGCAGAAAGATACAGTCCAGTTGTAACGTAAATGGAATTGCATATAAACGTTGTTTCACTGCTTTCCATTTCCTCCCTTTCATTCCTCTCCACCTCATCCTCAACATTTCCTCTATGGCTGTGCTTTTCAAAACCGATTTGTATTTACTTGGGTCAAGCTGGCTGGCCCCAGAAGTTTCTGTCCACTTCATGGTGTCAGAGATTGATGTTTCAGCTAATCACCACAGTCAGAATTCAGAAGACGCAACCAGAATCATGGAGCTGTTCTAGGATTGTCATTTGTCCAATTGATAGCAGGTGAGTCTGTCAACAGATCCCATGGTGATGGTGTTCTGGCACACATGGGCCCATCCACACAATGGCCCTGGTGTTGTCCCTCGCTGTTGGCCCATACAGCTCAGGGATTCACCACTTTGCTGCAAAGTGTTGGAGTCCAAAGCTGAAGCACTTCAGCTCTCAGGAGAAGAGTTGTTTTTGCTGCTAGACAGCTGTATCTCAGTACATTGTTTGCTATAACCGCATGCTGATTGAGTCTTGTAGTAACAAAATGCATTGCCCTATAAACATAAAACAAGCTGTCACAGCGTATCAACACACGAAGAGGCAAAGCAATATTGGAACAGGGCACCAGAATAACGTGTGTGTTTCCAGTATCATTCTGGAAGAGAGCTGTTCCCACCAAGACAGAGAAGGTTTTATATTTGCTGTTTGTAAACTCTGGTGCTTTTTGTAAGAGTTATTTCTAATCATTTTATAGAATGGAGAGACAGAAGCATTAAAAAGTTAAATGACGCATGCTAAGATGGGAATGGAGTTCACCTGAGGCAAAATTAGGACTCAAAACAAAGGCACCTAATGGATATTTTGCTCTTACCAGTAGTTGATTCCGCCATACAGGCAGGCAAAGATGGAAAGGGACCACCTGAGGGAGATCCCAATCCCATTTCCTCTGATTGCAAGCAGACATGGAGAAGAAACGTGTATACCAAATACAACATGTTCCTCAGTGCCTAATCTGAAAAAAAAGAAAGGGGGAAAAAAAAAGGGAAATCTCCTAACAGAAAATATGTTTCAAAATCCAATCAACCTGCTTTTTCTTCCTTCATGAACATTTCTGTCGGTTGCAGAAGGCTGTAGATGGTTCACAGCAGCTGCCCTATGTCCTCTCGGCATCTCTGATGCCTCTGCAAAGCCTCTCTCATGAACAAATAAAGCAAGAACTCCTGGCTGCAGGACCAGCCTGTGCCTCTCCAGGCAGTCAGATGTCTGAAGGTGTGTATCTGGTCTGAGGATCCGCTACTTTTGCTTTTCCTACAGTTACCATTTGCAAATATTTCCAATGTTAACAGTTTTCTCCTTGAGCAAAAGTTTGGGCACATAGCAGAAATGCTTGAAGTTGTGATTGAGCTCCAGATAAGAAAGCAGAGCCAACGCAGGGAGCTCAGGTGCATGCAATGTACTCAGAGACCAGGAGAGGTGGATCCTGGCTCCACCCCTTCCCAGACCTCATTTAAGGGTTAGCAGTGGAGATCATTGTATATCTGAGGCTTTCTGAAGGTAGGGAGATTTTTCTTTATTTCTGTGCCTGTAGCTGTTGTATTTGAGCAAATCCTTGCTTGCTGCAGCCTGGAATCTTGCTGCTCTGTTATCATTGCTGTGCTTTCCACTACTTTGCTGGTACTAAGCTGTAAGTGAACAAGAATACATTCCAAAACAACACCATGCAAGACACAGATTTGCTCCTTAAAAAGAAGATACAAAGGTACAAAGCTTCAGTGTATGTGCTTATTATATTGTCAATGCCTGCTGTTGGCTTGGTGATGGTGAGCCTCACTGCTGGGCCATAACATGTAACAAGGAACTCCTTGAAGCAGGTATTGTTCTTTTGTTCTGCACTCAGACATTCCCAGCAGAATGGAGTCTTGGTCTGGGGCTGAGGGTCCATCTGTGCTACTGGAATACAGATCAGTAGTGGAAAGAACATCTTTAGTACTCAACTTCATGCCTCTAAGTATCTCAGTTTTGTACTTGGAAAGCAATTATTGCAATATTACAAACTGACGAGTGACAGCTGTGGATAAAAATCCCTTTCTATAGGGCAGTAGGGTTTTTCAGGTTAAAGACAAGCTGGTTTTTACTTAAAAAAAAAAAAAAAAAAAAGTAACGTAGGTAAATGAAGAGGACTTGACCCACGCTTTTCTTTAATGTTAAATTAATGAGATGGATGAGTCACCAGATTGTTATTAAAATGAGAGAACTGCATGGCTGACCATGCTAGTAATACTCCCTCTGATGCTCAGCTTTGTTTAATATGCACCTGAGAGAATATGCATGCTTGTTGGGCAGTTAAGGAAGCCAGGAGTACATATCTGAAACAGCCTTGCTTCACCTTGAGGAAAGGAGAATGTGAACTTAGGCCCACCTTCCTCCTCTGCTGACCGTGAGGGGATAACCAGAACTTGCTCTCCAGCTTCTGTAATGCTTGTTGGTGTAACAAACCTTGCTTCCATGCATGCTTTTCTCTTTAGGTTGTGGGATTGATTCTCATCTAGGGTTTGCCTTTTTGAGTGGAAAGAGACTGGAGGTGCTTTGCTCAGACATGCACACATCAAGCCTGGGACTGATGGTTCCCTTCTGCCAGCTAATGGTTGTTTTGGGAACATCCAACTTCTCCTTACCTCTGGTGGCATAGGTGGTCTTTGGTATGGTAGGAAGGGTCTTGCTGGAACACCTTTTCATCCCTGAATCAGAAATTTGTGCTAAGGTCTGTGACTCCAGCATTGCTCTTTGGAGAAAGTGTGTTTGGCTCGGAGCGAATCTCCTGAAAGCAAAGGGGAGAACCACATTGTACTCTTCTCTATCTCCTTCTGCACCTGTGGCCTCATGGCTCTAAATTTCAAACCAAGCCAGCAAAGCACCACAGCCTCTGCAAACCTGGATTCTTAATAATCCCCAGGTTGATCACTTGCCACAGAACTAATTAGAACTCTTCCAAGCCTCCTGTTTATGTCTCCTCCCTCCTCTGCCTCCTTTTCATTTCCTATGTCCTAGGCCTTGAAATGCTTGGTCTTGACATGATAACTGATGGCTGCTGGCTGTACAAACACAAAGGCCTGGAGTATAAGTAGAGTCAGATGGAGCTGGAATTGCACTGTGTATTCTTAAGTAAGTGAAAGATTAATAAATTGATGAAATTTCTTGTAAATAAGAAGGCATTGTTTGTTCTTTTATAATTGTTTATTGTAATTGAAAAACATCCATGACTAATCTGCTCTTGGGTCACACTGCTTTGTTTTCCCTTTGTTGCTCTCTTGAAGTGCTCGTGCAGATGCTTTGTGCCTCCTGTACCAAACTGGGCTCCATGTGTCATGTTTGCTCTCACCATGTGCTGCTGAGTTCACAGGTACGATGTTTTACATCCATAACTTCTGCTTTGGGCAGGTCTTAATTAAGCTAAATGAGGATAAGTGCCTCAGTCTTGAGAAGATCAAAACCTGGGCTGAAGTTTTGCTAACTCTTGACACTGTTGGACATTGTGCAAAAAGAGCAGCTCTTCTGGTGTGGGTCTTGGATTTCACTGCAGCTCCATCTTGCTCACCTTTTAGGGGCAGCCCATGGGACTTGAGGAAGGCCTGCCAAGCTCCTGTTGCTCTTTTGCTCGCTGCACAATAAAACCCACCGTAAATCCTGCCCTAAAAATTCTTTATGGAGTCCACCTGTCCACGGCAAATAAATCAATTGCTCTAAATTAAATTCTGTAAAAGCTGAGTGGCAGAGGGTACCATGTCTGGATTTATTTGGGAGCCAGCAAGACTGTAATTTTCTAAGTCAACACTCTGACCCTGCTTTATTCATTTGCTGTTTGTGATAAAACTGGATCTCTCCCTGTATTTTTGGCTGGTTGTTTCTTCTCTCTGTGATAGCTGTAATAAGCGTGTCCCTGAGAAGAGGATGGTGGGGAGGAGGCACAGAGGGCTGTCATCCAAAGGAGAGAATTAAATCAGGATGTATCTGCTCACGCTGGCTCCTGTTTTTGCACAGCCTTCTGCTTATATTTTCCCTGCATTAACTTCTCACAAGCGAAGCTAAAGTGCCAGGCAAAGGCCTCGTTAGACACACATCTTGGGGAACTCTGATGTGCCATTAATTAAGCTCTTTCAGTGCCTCTTTCCTGCTGGTTTCAAGGACCAGCCTGCGTGCCTTAACTCTTCTCTGCTCTTTCATCTCCCTCTTTCCTCGACAGTGCTCTGACGAGCAGTGCAGGGCTCTGCTGCAGATGGGGCTGGGGTGGTGTAGTGCCCTCTAAGTGAACTCTCAAGTCTTCTCTAGCAGAGGGAGAGCCCTTGCCGAGCTTGTCAGACAGCGATGTGCAGAGCCGTTCTCTGTCAATGGGTTTGTTGGGCAAAGTCAGGGCTTGATGAAGAAGAAGTAGATGCCAGCACATCCTGGCATGGCAGCACCATACGGATCCATCCTCCTGCTGCTACCCTTCAGCTGATGGCACCGGAAGCCTTCCCATCAGAAGGGTTAGCACTGTCAGCCTGATTGATTTCCCTCAGCTAATGACCCAAATAAGAATTCGTAATATATCACTCCCAGTGTTGCTTTCATTTCACTTTACTGTTTTTCTTCCTCTGTTGGCCCCTCTCAGCAAAGTTTGGGGGTAACTTAAATCATGGTGGCATGCTCTTAGAAATGCAGGGTGTACTGGTTGAGCTATTCCTCGCTGCACTTATGCTCTGCCTCATAAAACCACTTTACCAGGTGAAGATTCTAGTCCCAACCCTCACCACACAACCAATGGCTGATTAAGATAAGGCATCCTTCCCCTGAACTTGAACTAGAGACTATAGATGTACTTCAAAACTGCACCTATCTATCCTGAATGCACTTTATGCCAAGAAATGAGCAGTCAGGACTAATCCAACTTCTGGAGGGATATTTTAATGTGTATTTATGTGTTAGAGGAAAGGGAAATGTAACGCCATATATCTCTCTCACAGCTAAGAAGCTATGAGATGGAGATGATGCTGGTATTTTGATCTCTATCTTCCCTTGGCAGCTCAATCTTCTTTTCATACATCTTAGAGGAAAATTGGGTGTCGCTTTCTGCTGAGTCTACCGCCTACGTGGTCCTTAACAGCACACTTCGTCCATGTAACCAAAGCCCCAGGTAAGCAAGGATCTTATTTTGAGCCTTGAATGGTCTCTTTCTTCCCTTGCAGCTGCCACAGTCCTCACTCCCTGTCCCTGCACTGGGTTTGCAGGCAGGGATGCTGGTGCCAAAGAGCACCTCAGTGCCAGCATGAAATCCCTCTGCTGGCTCCTCTTGCCCTGCCATTTTTCAGGTAGTAGGGCCAACCTCTGCTCTGTGTGAGAGCTGAAGCAGAGCTCCGTTGGTGACACAGAGAAGGTGACAGCTCAGCAGGAGGACTTCTCACTCACGGCAGCTCCTCTCCACTCTCTGCCTGCTGTAATTAATATCCTTTTCCCTGCAGGCTGTGAGGCTCTGACAGGCTTTATTTTTAACTCCACTTAATGACAGAGTATTAAGACAAAATGCAACTTTGGTGAGCTGCAGGCCTTGGGGAGGCGTGAGGGCCTCGGAGCGTTGCTGTGCTGGCAAGGCAGGCCTGTGTGTGCGGCACAGCGAGCTCAGCGTGCCACAGTGTGTGATCATCTGATACACATCCAGTGGTGGGAATTCAAGAGGATGTTCCTCATGGGACTGGTCCTGCCCCATGAACCAAAGGGGTATTCAGCAGAAATAGGAGTGTACCCAATAGGAGGTACTGGGTGTATGGTCTTGAGACAGATGGACGTTTAGGTTTTCGTGTTTAATGAGGAAAGTGAATGATGGGAGGGGTGTCTTGAAGTTTCCTGCAAGGCAAATTCATGGAAGATGAGGAGTGAAAGCAGGCAATGAATGATGCTTTCAGTTTAACCAAGAGACAAGGCAGGGAAAGTTAACAAAGAGTTAGAATCAATACAGAGTGAGCAGCAAAAGCATTGAATCTAAACAAAATGTTGGCCACAGCTTGTGTATCCCTCACATAGAATCGTGGAGTGGCTTGGGTTGGAAGAGACCTCAAAGATTGTGCTGTTGCAACTCCTCCTGTGGGCTGACTGTCCCCCACCAGCTCAGTCTGCCCAGGGCCCCATCCATGGCCTTGGGCACCTCCAGGGATGGGGCACCCACAGCTCTGGGCAGAAGTGCCAGGGCCTCACCGCCTTCTGAGTAAAGAATTTCTTCCTTACATATAACTTTAACAAGAGAAGCATTTAGAAGCAAAGTATGGGAAAATATTGAAATGAGTAAATGCTCTTCCTATAAATAAAAGTTCTGGTCATTCTTCATATTCTTTTTAAGGATTTGGGATGTTAGTAAGATCAAGAAAAGAACTACCTTATGTTTTTTCTCCTTCTAGGTCCAAGTAAAGGATAACAGGAGAAAAAGGTATTTTAAAATTGCTAAATGTTCATGGTTGTTGTTTCAGAAGTTAAGCTTTCAGTAAACACCATAGGTTTGTTTTTCAACTGTCCCTTAGAAATAACAAAGGTCATAAAGACTTGTTTTCCTTTAGTATCATATGGTCTTCCCTCCACTTGTGACAACTTTTCAGGAACTGCTCTTAAGACAAAATTTCTGATTAAACTCTAAGGCTGGGGAAAGAGCAATATGGAAGATTTTGGTGCAAGCCCTGTCTCTGCCATAGGTGTGTAGTACACTCATAACTGATTGGAGGCGTGACATGAATGCACATTTCTCAGAGTTAACCTTATACAGCTGGAAAAGTGATTTCTTTTACTTGGGGAAGAAGCTGAGCTCCATCATTACAGAGGTGTGCGTGCATCTGGTTAACATTTCTTCCAAGATAAAGCTACTAAAACATTCCCCACTAAGTTTTATAGGATGTTTCTTTCTTCCCTGCAGGATGTGTGGGCAGTGTGCGCATTTACTTTCTGTGATAATGCTGTGTTTAGAGTCTCACCAGGCACTGTTTTAAGCAAATGATGCCGAAATTTAGGGACGATAAGCAATGAAATCTGAGGAAGCCACAAATCTGACTTTTATCACTGCTTTGCTTACCCTGAAATCTCAAACTGTCCTGTGGAAGCATCTACGCTTATTCTTGTAGGACTCAAAATCCTGCAGAAATCAGTTAATGCATTACTTGTCTCACTGCCAAAGTGTGTTCTCCTACTAAGAAGGAACCAGCATCTCTTCAACGTTACTTGAAGTAGCTGTAGTGACTTATTTTTCAGCATCTTCTCTTCTGACATGCATTCTGTGAAGAAAACACCATCAGTGGGCCAAGGTGACCTCAAGCACACCCCTAATTTATTTTTACTTGCTGTCCAGAACTCTGGTAGCAAGAAGCAGGTGTTCCCCTTTTAGGATATTAGACTTTCCTTTAGCCCACATTCCCAGTGGTCTCCTTAGAACAGTGATCCTTCCTCGTAATCCTCTGTCCATCCTCCAGCAGAAGCAGCTCCCCTGTAATTAGTACCACTGGTACTGCCAATGGATTCCAGGCCAATGCACAGAGTAATTGCTGCTCAAGATTACTTATGACACAAATGTTGACATTCTGTTGGCATAACTTGCAATAATGTATGCAGATTGCATCCTTCTAGTGCCTTAATTATTACTTCTCCGCAAGAAATAGTCAGGTTATCCTCTGCTTTGATTTGAAGGAGATAATTCCACCTTGAAGCACAGTTCTTTAGAGAAGGGCAGAAGGAGAGGAAAGGAATGGACCAAAATGCTGTCATCATGGTTTTTTCTCCACATGGGATGAGTTTGTAGCTCAACCTTGGCTACATCTTCCTCCTTTTTTCTGGCTCACTGTGGGAGTGGGGAGGTCTCTTTCAAGGTGAAACTTTCCCTGGGAAAACACAGAAGTGCCGCATTTAATGAGCCAAGACAGATGTCCTGTTCAACAGCCAGCAGCATGCATGAAAGTACTTAGTATTTATTATCTACAGCGTGACAGTGTCTGGAGTCTACAACCAAGGCTGAGGTTTTGTTGGGCTGCTAGGTAAAATTCCTAAACCACAAAGTTTAAGTTATACATGAAAACAGGAGGCAGAGTGTGAGGAAGGGAGAAAGAGATCCATCTGCAAAGCACAGATCAATGAAAAAACCCGAAACAGAAAAACAATAAATTTAACACCTTCCCCTTAAGAGCTTGCATTTTGTCTCTAGCTAAAAGAATCCTGGGAAACCTGAGAAATTATTATACAGAAACGCTGTTTTCAGACAAGTTTATATGAGAAGAACAACAAAGAGCTCTAGAAACCCAGTCTGGGAAAGGAAGCACATGGCTCAGATTCTCCTACATGTATAACATTATAATTTTATTTTTATAAACTGACTAACACCTGAAGACATTCAGAATAGAAAATGGGACAGAGGAAAATATCTTGCAAAGTATATCCTTGGAGAATACAGTTGCACAGCAACAGAGGATGTATTCCTGGAGCTCTGGATATAAAACCGCTAAAGACTCATGTTTCTTACATGGGCAAAGGAAAATGCTCCATGCCTTTTCAAGGTGGGGAAAATGTCTCTGCAAGAGAATGTGCCACTGCTTTGATGTGCAGATAAAGTTATTTATTTTTCCTGGTCAAAGTCCTTTCAAATTTTTGAGTTATGCAAAGATTTACTCTGTCCTGATTTTTATACTGACTCGTATTATCTGGTATCCTGCACTAATACCCAGTGGCTTGGAGAAATCATGTCGGTCAGTCCTTCACCTAGACCAGATCCTAAATACTATAGAATGTATGTAGCCACCTGTGAAAATCTCATGGTGGAGAAGGAAAACCACTTCTCAGACCTGCCCAAGTTACCCATGTAGCTTGAATTGAGATCTCCTTCTCAGGCTTGCTTGGCAATTGATGCCGTTATTATATAGGGAAATAACTAACTTTCTTAAAAAGAATGGGAGCCTCCTGGATTCCTTGACTCGGCAACCTCCCTAAAGCACTGGACTGTGAGTGTCACCCTTAAGCTGGGTGCACCTCCCCAACCTGCCTTTTCAGTTTCTCTAATTGCGTCTGTATTCTTGCACTGTCTGATGGAAAAGGAACGGGTCTGCTGAGATTAAACTGAAAGGGATTGTGAGAAACAAGTCTCCTGAGATAATATGGGGAAGATAATTGACATCATTGGGAGCGTTCAATTTCTGTAAGTCCTTTTTGGTCGGGAGGGATCAATTTTCCAGGATCAAGATAAAAACGGAGCCCCCCTAAATCATTTCCTATCATTGTCCCAGAAGCCAATAAGCACAAGGAGCCATGACCATTCTTCCCTCCTGGGGACAGCTGAATCGAAACCTGAAAGTTAAGTAACACACTTAGATACTATGGTGATCAAGTTCTCCCACAATTGTAGGCACAGTCAATGAATAATAAATCATCTTGTTTTTGAACGGCTTAAGCTCTACCTTTCCAAAGCAGAGTGAGAGAAGTTTTAGAAAAGATGGATCTAATTATTTCTGTGGGATCTTGGTGGTAACATCCCAACAGCTCCAACGCAGCTGCGGGTCTGCATTGCAATGCGTCCCTCAGCATCGATGCTGCTGTGTGCCAGGCTGGAGATGACAGTTCAGCGGTAAAAATGAAGCTGAACAAGATCATGGCGTTGTGAGTGTTTTACTCAGTTTTTGAAACAGCAGCTGACCTGGCAGGACTCTCCTTCATGAACCAATTTCACTCTGCCTTATTCAATAAATGCACAAACCGTTGCCCGAAGTGTGTATATATATATCTGTGGCAACACAGCTTTGTGCCATGCGATGCAATTCTTCTACGCAGGAGCTTGGCTAACCCCTGGGCCAAGATCTCGTTTGCATTTTCTAGGAAAAATTTACATTCACTTTCTAACAAATTTAGGGAATTTCATATACAAGTTTTCTCCTCCCTTTTCCTATCCTCATCCATCCACCCCTTTCTTCTGTTCTTACCCCATAAAAGCATCATTTTCTCCTGTTAGTGAATTCCCTTTCGTTTGTCTTCCATCTCAGGTGGACAGGAGGAGCATGGCAGATTCTGGCCCTGCTGTTATGGGGTCTCTGGGGCAGGACCTGCCTCATCTCCCCTTGCCTTTGGCCCCAAACCTTTCCCTCCCATCCAGCCCCAGCATGATGA
>PPHD01008403.1:3225-14741 GCA_002909625.1 Bambusicola thoracicus | reverse complement strand
CCCTCCCCCCCCCCCTTTTTTTTCCAAGCTGTTATGTAGTCTACGGGGAAAATATGTAGTCTACGGGGAAAATCTTTCACAACAGCTTATATGTTGACATTTATTAACAAATATTGCCTTTTAGAGATTTCCTAGATTTCTATATGAGTTAGGACCTGAAACGAATCTGTTCATTATAGATACCTATTATTATAGCATGGGTTTCTGTTAGGTGGCTTGAAGAAGAGGAGACTGGAGCACAGGCAGCAGAGGGGATGATGAAATAGTGTAGTGTCTTGAGCTGACCTTTAGTTCTGGGGAGGTGTTAGTATTTTCCAGTGCAATTTAAATATCAAGGATTTGTTTAATTAACAAGAGCTACCCTATCCTGAAGAGATTATTCCCTCCCCAGGCATATTAGGGTGTTTTTGGTCACTCTCCTTCTAGCTGTAAGATCGGGGATCAATTTAAAATTTCTTAATATGACCGACTTCCATTTAGTGGATCAAACAGACACAGACAGAGTTATTGAGGCTTTTAAAGTGTTTTTATAACTCAACTTCAAGAACGTGTTGTAATATCATGAGAATAATGTTTACAGACCCTTGGCCCTTATAGCCCCCACTAATCATACAGCCCATAATTGTCAATGGTAAAGGAAAGTTTTACATCAGTAAAATAGAAACTGAGCAAAGTGATGGTGAAATTGGCACTTTGGAACAATGCCGTCTTCAAAAACCCAGACACAGTGGGATGAATTACAGGGATGGTCTGCGACTTTGAGCTCTTTGGCTCTTAATTAAATGCTTCATACCAGGAATAACCATTTTACAGGAACTGTCATATTAAAATCAAACTATCAATCTGTGTAATTTGCTATATTAGACAGTATGGTTGATCTGGCTTTGACACTGTTTAATGTTTGACGCTGTAGAAAGAGTCAGACCTTCTCTAATGCTGATTACACCTAGTTTTTTGTTTTCAATGTTATTTTTTTTCCACAGTCTTTACAAATGACTGGTTCGTACCTTTGATACAAGAAGCTATATTTTCTCTCTATATGTGAATTCCTGTCGCATCACCCAACGCCTCTTGAGGACAGTAGAAATCTGTCTGTTGATGTTAGAGGTTACTCAATCAGTTGCTAATTGAAACTGTCAGTATTTCACATACAGAGCTCAGACTTGGCAGTGTTTATTAATATCACAAGTGGTGCTATGAGTAAGTACATGGAGTATCCTAAAGACTGTAACCTCTTAAAAAAAATCCCACCAATATGAATTTCTGCAGGAGTACCAGGCTGTTCTGTACATCTTCAAAGGTGCCGATTAAATCCAGTATTTACAGCTTCATAGAAAACCAAATCATATGAATTCAACTCGATAATAGAGGTA
Organism: Bambusicola thoracicus; assembly: GCA_002909625.1. Taxonomy (NCBI): domain Eukaryota; kingdom Metazoa; phylum Chordata; class Aves; order Galliformes; family Phasianidae; genus Bambusicola; species Bambusicola thoracicus. Next base: position 13,368 of record PPHD01008403.1, on the reverse strand, counting down.
AGCGTGGTAATAGATCTGATTTGAAACTGAGGTCAGTGGTGACTACTTAATAACACATAGTAAATGGCATACCAAATATAACGCAACAACTTGAATGTATCAAACAAGTGCGGGAAAGCATCAACACTGACAAGGTAATAAATTGCCTCCTGGCATAAAAATATGCTCCACACAAACCAAATTTTGGGAGAAAATATGTCTGAGTCACATGCTTTTCTCTTTCATATAGGAACAGCTGGACTGACTACCAGAGTTACAGAAGTCATCCGGAAGCAGAATTTTACATGTGAACGAGTTGAAAATTTTAATTAGGCTTTTAAAGATCACCAATCTTTGTGTGGCATAAACTTGGTAGTCAGCTTGTTCTATAAACCAATTTCAAATATGACACCTTCAGTATATTAGTAAAAAAAAAATGTAGTGTTATTCACATGTATGACTTCAAGCATGAATTTATTAAACTCAGCTTCACTGTCTATCGGGTAGTCTTCTCAGCTACAGAGTGAGAAATGGGATATTGAACATTTAAAAGTTAATGTGAACCTTTTGCTGTCAGATTTCAACTTAGTGTCTGGAAAAGAATTCATGGAGATTAGGCAAGAAGGCTCAGCACTTTGCATGAAGCCAGAGCCATATGCCTTCATTCAAAGTGACATAATTCTATGTGGAATCCTGAATCAGAATTTTGTTCATATTTAGAATACATATGTATTTGTTGATGGCAAAGCATTACTGACATTAATTAAACTTCCTCATGTATTTTTTTTTAAAGTAGATACATTTATACAGAACTAGATGAGGTCTTGAACCTCAGCAGGAAAGCCCCTACTTTAGTCCAGTAGTTTTCCATTGAGTGTTAGTGATACAAAGATACCATGGATGAGGAATAAACATAGGTCTGGAGATGTAAGTGTACTGTGACTTGTTTTTACTGCTATTTGTAGTTCAGAAACTAACAGACTGCAATCACATAAAAACATTTTTGTTTACAGGCACTGCTCATATCTCTGTTTTCCCAAGATGAAACAAAGCCTCCACCTCACCAAGCTAACAAGTGGGACAGAAGGAAATAAAAAGAAAGGAGTGTTGAAGAGATGAAGCAGTTCTGGCTAGAGCAGTAGGCTCAGAAGTGCTTCTGAGGTGATCACATCCTCGATCTTATCTCCAGCTTTGTCAGGTTAGCACAAATCACGGGGGCACCTGCAGTATTCTTCCCACTGCCACAAAATATGATGATGGGTACATGAGTATGTCAGCTACACCTGTGAGAGTATCAGGCATCCTATGGTCCCAAGGTCCATTCTCTGTGCCTGAGATGAACCATGGACGTGTCTGTGCTACAAACTCTCCTTAGCCATTAGCACAGGGTGACCACATCTCAGCCACCGAGTGGTAGACGCCACCCATGCTACTTCCCAAGCTGTGCCTGAGCTGTGATTGGAAAGTGGTCCAGGACAAAAGCGTGCCAGGGACAGGCAGTGTGTAGCTGAGAGCCCATCATAGCTCAGTGTGTCAGAAACAGTGCACTGAGAGAGGTGCATGAAGATAGGGCTTTAGGTAGTCAAGGTGCTGCTCTTTCTTGGTTGGCTGTTATTATTTTCCCAAATAAGAATTAGAGATCACTTAATATATTCCAAGCTCATTTTGAGGGAGCTGCTAAACAGAAGATCTCAGGAAGGCAAAAACTAGAGAGGAACAAGATCTGAGAGGGATGATGGTGCTCAAGACAGCTGTCTGACTCAAAGCACAGATGCTCTGGGGAAAAAGAAATGGAATTAATCACACCAAAGAGATCTATTTGTCAGAGCTTCTCCAATGATTGCTCTCAAAAGTCAGAAGAAAATTGAAGAGTGCCAGTGCTTCAAAATGCAAGGACTTTGCACATCTTTGTTGAGCCCACATCACACAAAGGAAAATAAATGCAAATATAACTCAATGCCAGGCAGATGCTCCACATCTGAAAATTCTCTCTTGCTTTCAAATGCACCTTGGTGGGAATAGTTTGTCACATTGATCTTTCAAAAAACTCAGGATTAGGTTATTATCATCATTATTTTACCTTTTTTTCCACATTGACTTGCCATAAATTATTAAGCTGTCTCTTCTCTTAAACTGCTCCAGCTGTGCATTGTAGAGTTACATACTATGTCAAATTTGTAATAAAACACACAGCTAGCCAAAGCCTTACCTATCTGAATGTAAATCTTTTATGAACTTGCTAGTATGAGTTTACCTTCGAACATGAGCTTTTATGTAAGGTGTTACGAGTTTCACAGTGTGGCCATTTCAAACATTGCTATGCTAAATGAAACTAGTACTCACTTTACAGCAAATAGTGAGGATTTAGTGTAGGACAGCTAGTTTTCTCTAATAGATTTACTCTTTTAGAAATAAAACTGGGTTAATTTCAGTCTGACTCAGTCAAAGTGCCCAGACTTATAAGACAATCTGTGCAACAGAATTGCAAACTTCATTCTGCTATGTTTACAGACTTCAGCAGACTCCCACCAGTTTTGATGAGACGGCGCCCTTTTGTGTTAGCTGCTGTGGCATGTGCTCCATTGCGCTCCTTTACCGCTTCACAGGCACTGAAGCATAACATCTCCCATCCGTGTGTACCCTGCCAGGGGTCACTGCTCAAGGCACCTGCATGCTTTGATGTTTTCTTTTTTTCGGCAGTGAGTGGAGAATAAACATTGTATTGATGTCCTTGATGAGAAACTACTGACACATCTTTATGTGAGTCACTCTGGCATTTGTGAGAGGCAACACAATAAATAAATAAAGTTTAAATAGCAATTTAATAGGCAGCTTTTTAACAGTGATATAATCCATTGATGCTTTATGTTTTACCTCTTTTTTTCCTAATTTGTAAATAGCAGAATTGTAGGACTTGGGGTTAAAGACAGTCAGCTCATGTATACATTCATTACTGGACGTATGACATCCATGGTTACCCAAGATAATACAGTATTACATTTACATGTACACATGGCCTAATTGCTTTATCACTTAAATAATAGAAGCTTTTCCCAGATCTCTGATAAATTAATGCATCCTCTACAAAGTACCCCAATTTATGTCTGTATTGAACACTATATGCTTATTTTGAAATGAAATATTAACAAGTCCAACGTGACTAAAAAGAAAACACATCTATTTTTCATATTAACTAAGTATTTCTCGATTTTTTTTTTTTCTGCTGCAAAGCCAGGAATCAGAACTTAATACATCAGTTTAATAATTTATTCCTTTAACTGATGCACTCTGGTCTGTGCTTTGCTTTAAGTAAGGTGATTTTTTGGCAGAGAAACCTGAAGCTTATTCCACCTCTAAGCTGAGCAACAGTTGGCTGTAAATTTATATTTTCTCATTCCTGTTTATTTTCTGTGTAAGTTTCTCTGGCTTCAGGTCAATGAACAAGGGTAAATAAGCAGATATCTAAGTGCTCTGCTGAATTAGTGCCTCAAGGGCACCTGACATAACGTTGACTTCAGTGAGGCTATGACACTACATTGGTCTAATGATCCAAGCAGTATGGGCTACTTCAGGCATTCTGTGGGCACAGTGCAAAATGAAGCTAATTTTCAATATTCTGTCAAATGTGCTGTCACATTTAAATACTCTGCCATGGTCAGATATAAATAGCATCTGCAGTTTTGTACCTCTACAATGTGAATGCAGAACGTGGAAACTGATGAAGGTGCCTGACTCTGTGAAAAGATGACCTACTAGAAGAAACTGAGGATAGGAGAACAAATATCCTTGAAGCAATACTTGCTAGCTTTTATAGCTTTTCATCTTCCTCAGATTGAATGCCTAGCAACTGAAAGGATGGGCATACTTTTTATTTTGTGGGTTCTCCAAGTAAACAGCCAGTTTAAAACTTCAAATCCTGACAGCTGCTAAATGCATTTTGTGCTGGTAGTAAGATAACATTGTTCAGAGCAATTTCTTCCCTCATTATCAGGGTAGGGATCAGGCTAGGGGTTAGCAGCCCTTCTGGAAGCACCATAGCCACCTGAACAACATCAAGTTAAGAAAAGTGGTACAATGCTGCATAAATAGCATTGCTGCAGTTTTAGTCAGGACTGAAATCATACAGTCACCAAGGTTGGAAAAGCCCTCTGCTCTGCACAGAAAGAAGCAAAATTGCTTCTGAGAGGTTCTTGGTGATACTAGGCAAAGTATTCATGGGTAGACTAATAGTCACACACAGAAAGACCTGAACTCATTCCCGCTGGCAAAGGGGCTCTCTGGCAGTACAGCACTCCTTCTCAAGGAAGCAGCCTAGGCCCAAGAGGTGCTCACCCTTCTGTGAGTGGTGGTCTTAAGTGACTGCCCTTATTTGAGCACAGGGTGACCCCACTCTGAGTCCACCCTTTCTGGTCAGGAGCACAGGTACAAACAATGTGCCTGTGCTCCCTAGGCCAGCCACACCCCTTCACCAGGTGCTACCCTTTCGGGTAGTTGGAGAGAGTGATAAGTTCTCCCCTGAGCCTCCTTTTCTCCAAATTAAACAATCCTAGTTCTCTCAGCCACTTCCCAGAGGGTATGTGCTCCAGACCCCTTACAGCTTCATTGCCGTTCTCTGGACACAAACCAGGGCCTCAGTGTCTTTTCTTGTACTGAGGTGCTCAAAACTGAACACGGTACTTGAGGTGCAGCCTCACCAGTGGGGGACTATCATCTCCCTGCTGTCAGCACTGTTTCTGACACAAGCCAAGATGCTGAAGATGTCCTGGTGTATCTGGGATGTTCTCATGTACTGGGTCGACTTGAGCCTTACTGTCGCAGCACCAGGCACTCATGTAATTTGTATGCTATCATTTATATGGTTCACACAATCCAGGTGCCTGTGAGAGGAGCTGGACAGGCTGTGTCAGACTCTCCTCAGCTGGTTACACTTCTCTAAACAATTATATTGTGTATCTGCCTGTAGCTGCAGAAGCTGACCCTGGAGATCTTTTCAGTCCAACATTCCTGAATTCTTGATCCTAATGTTAAACAAATTCCTTCTGCACAGGAAAAAAAAAAATCCTAATTTTATGCTATCTTTATCAGAGAATTTGTTTTTACATTTATTTGACGTACAGCACTAAAATATAGTCTTGTGCTACATGTTAACAGACAGGGTAGATGCTTTCTTTGAATGATTTGACATTCATGATTGTACTGGGACAAGAACAGTGTTAGTTTCAAAGATTTCTGCAGCACAGACAGTCAATGAGTTCTTGGTCAGCAAGTACAAAATTGTAATCAAACAACTGGCAGTAGAGAGGGGAGCCGACACTGTGCTCATGCAAGCATATATATCATACAGACATTTTGAAGTCAACATCATTTCCTTAATGATTCCTCCAGGACAGCATTTATAGACCCCTTGGTTATCGGTTAAATCAACTATTATAGTTTTGAGACACCAACTTGTACCTGAACTGGATTTTTTTCCTTTTACTTTATCACACTTTTTTTTTTTTTTTTTTTTTTAAGAAAAAAAAAATATTGAACTAATGTGGAACTCTGAATAACTTCCATATAAATTATTGCTAAAGGTTATCGGAGCTGCACCTGAACCACCGAAGTAATTTGGTGCCACTACACCATGTGCTGAGTAAGTTGCTGTTTGCAAAGGGATAACTTTGAATTTATGAGAGCTCATTCTGACACAAGGGATTTATCTGAGATGCTCACTCCCGGGCTGAGTGCTCAGCCCTCAGAGGGCATTGTCTGAATTTTCCAGGTTTCCTAGTGCTTCCTATTGCTATGGAAACAATAGATTGTTTAATTTCTCTTGCTGTGAGGTGGATATGTTTGGGCTGGAACCCTACAGTGATACATGGGACAGTGGAAAAAAAGAGAAAGTCGTGTTTCCTGACACTTTTCTGAGGGAGAGAGGGAGTTAAGTAACTTTCTAGGTGTCCGCATTCAGATACTCCCTGTGTTTGTTGTGAGAGAAGGAATGACAAGGGAATAGTAAATGTGAGGAGTACTTTGCATCCTGTTTGGACACATAGGCTTTTGCTGGTCCCTTTGGGATCATGATGATTATTCCTTTTCTGTGCACACAAGTCACTTGGCTTTCAAGTCTAGATCTTGAGAAACGCTCAGTGCAGTAACAGGAGTGGGTACTGTCTGTATCCAGAGGCTGCTCTTCCTATGATGGCTGTGCCAAATGGAGTCCCCCGAGCATGCATAAGGTATCCTTTGCCAAGGCTTTGAGGCAAATGTAGGAATAAATATAGAAAGATCCTGCATGAAACAAACCTGGAAAGAAACTGGGAGCTGCCAGCGTGTACCACAGCTCAACCTCAGTCCAGAGCTCTCCATGTTGGGTTCATCCCAAGCCTTTCAGCTTTGATTTGGAAATAAAGGCACTGCACAGCCACATTGTCTCTGCCACTTGTGGTTTTTAAGACACTTGTCATATTTTTCTCAGTTGTCTCTGGGCAACGCACTCAGACAAATGGTCTGGTTTTGGGGTGGTGTTGTGCGGAGCCAGGAGTTGGACTTGGTGATCCTTATGGGTTCCTCCCTAACTTGGGATATTCTATCATTCTGTGATAAACTTCTACATGGCCTCTAAGATTTTTCCAAGATGAAGGATCCACATGTATTCAGCAGTCCCTTATGCAGAAGCATTGATCGTCTTTGTTGCTACAATTTGCATGTTTCCTTGTTCAAATTTTGAATTGGGATGAGCAACACAAATCACAATATTGATGACATGGATGCAGAAGAACTTACCTAGCTGCATTGTCTGGTTCTCAGTTCCTTCCCCAACAAGCAGTAACGCCTAATTTATACCCAGGCTGTGTGTGGAATGGCCTTAATAGTACCCATTATAATAGTGAGAACTTCTAAGAGACAGCAGTCAAGTCAAAACTCATCACTTTCTATGTAAAGCTGAGTTTGTTTAAAAGCCCTTTACATATACCTCTACTGAATTTTAGCTGCCAGTTATTGCCCAGCATATGACATTTTTCTGAAGTTTATCATGTTCAACTTTCATCTTAACTGTCTTGATACCATCAGCAAATGCTTTCGCTTCTCTAGCCATCTCTTCTCAAGATCCTTTGTACTGAAAAGCACAGGCTACAGCAGAGATCACTGTGAAGCTTCATTAAGCATCCTCCACTATGAAAATGTACAGCTCATTTCAGCCATGTTTCCTCTCTTTTAATCAGTTGTTCATCTAATGAGGATATTTCTCCTCATCTAAGAACAACTTTGTTTATTTGAGAATTACTGGAGAGAAACTAATTATTAAATCATTTTGCATTCATCTTTCCCTCTGAGTGTAGCCAGCTTTCTTCATTTCCAAATTTATTCATTTGTCTCTTTCTGCTTTCTTAGTGATTTTCCAGCTCTTACATTCAAATTCCTTATATGAAGAGTCCTTATAATGATCCTCATAAATGTTCAGAGTTCTTGAGAGTCAGAAGGATTTCTCTCTTTCCCAAGCTACAAACTGGAATTAATTCTATTAAGGACTTGCACTGCTTGTATTGCAGGTATTAAGGCCTATTAGCTGCTAGACAGGCATACATCAGTCTTCTTGTCAGTATACAGGCATGACATTGGATTTCCCTTCATTGATCTGAAGTCCCGCAACTGCTGTTTCTTTCTTGATACTCTGTTTTCTATGTCTCTTTAAATATCTGATGCAGATCATTTCCATTTTGCCATATTCCAAGGGTTATTATCCCTAAGGATTATGTCTTTTCAACAACCACATACAGGAGTACAGAGTTTTAAGTGCACATCTCTGGTTTAGCCTGACTCAGTTTGAAATTTGCTCCCAACAACATTTTCATATCATTTTCATATCCTCTTTTTAAAACTCCAGGTACATAGTTAAACCACCCTAATTTGTTTGACAGAGATTTGAAACAGATCTCTGAGACAGAGTGGCGGGGTCCAGAGCAGCCCCCTGGGAGGGAGGGGAAGGTTGGTCCTTCCCTGGGTAGCATTAGGATGTGCTCAGGGACAAAAGGACCTCAGAGTTGTCCTGAGCAAAGTGCTGGTGCTGTGAGGGAGCAGGAGATAAAGAAAACACGGGACATAAAGATAGAGGGACCATTGCCAAGTTAGCAGTTTGGATATACAGATATCCTGCTTAGAGTAAGAGTGGAAGAACGTTTGCCCTGTGGATGTGATCCACACATCAGTACCAATTGTCTTTAGGGCTGGGGAGTGGTCTACGCCTGCCCTATTCACTGTCCCAGGTTTTGCCTGTTTCACTGATGACAGAAAATGTCTTTATTTGGGCAGAGTTTGCTGCAATTCAGCAGCAAATGACTCAATCGACTTAAACAAACAGACAAACTGGAAACAGAGGCCGGCTATGCAGACATAACGGATAAGGAGGTAAGCCTTATATTAACTTTGTCTTATTTCTACTGATCCTGACTGAGTCCTACAGGTTTTCTCTGCAGAAGAAGCTGATAAATTGAATTTGTTTTAGACTGACTTTCTGAGCTTAAAATCTTTGTACACTCCCTTGGAGAGTTCAACTTCGGATAGATACGCTTCAAAGCTCCGGCTAACTTGCATTCCTGTTCCAACATATTACACAGCCATTTGAGCACCAGAGTTTCTCTGCAACAGTGCTTCCTGTGCAATGGGCATTGTCTGCATTTTCAGCTTTTTTTCTTCAGTGAGAGCATTTGAAACCTGTACCTTCTCAGTCTTCAATATCTTCAATTAATTGGTTACACTGATCTAGGTTATTCAGTTTTTCACTGCTTATTCAAACATCTGCTGTTCTGCATGATGCTTGTTTTGATGTTACTCATCACTTTCACAGCAAACTCCTTGGCCTCTGCTTAGTCTATCTACTGTGCCAAATGCCAGGACTGCATTTTATCCTCTGCATGAATGATAAATCAACTTGCTTACCTGGCTCTTCGTATGAAACCATGCTTTCCATGCAAATTAATTTGCATTGATGCCAATAACCATGCTACATTCCACTTTTTTGCATGGTTTACGTGCCCTTTAATCTCCTAGTACTGTCCAGTGATCTCCAGAGCCTTCTAATCTGCTCCCTGCACTTTATTGCCAGGTGCCTTCTGTTTTCCGTGCCATGACATTGCTTGACCATTTGGCATCCCTGAGACCCTTTTTTTTTTTGGCCTAACTCTCTTCTCCCAGAGCTGCTGATTCTGCAGCCTTCACTTGCTGCTGTTGGTAAGGACTGCAATGTGTAGACAGGGCACTAGGCCAAGAGCAGAGGGCTGAGGAACATATGCTGGCCTTAAGAATCATCTGTGCCCTCCTGAAATCCAGCTCCTCTCACTGCCCAAAGGTGGCTGTCAGCAACATTGTCTTTTCAAAGTGTCCCTTTGAGCTGTTCCATAAACCCCACGACAGTGCAGTGTGAAACCCTGAAACCACTGTTGCCACTAATAAAAGACATGGAGTCACGTACCAGCTGTAAGAGCAAACTGAGAAAGCAACACAGAGCATCGCAGTTGGAGCTGTATGTGGTTCCCTATGTGGAACCCTGCTCTGTTGGCCCAGAGCTACTTGACCAGCTGCCCACTGTCAAGTGGGTGCCAGGTCATGCAGTGCTGCTTCTTTGCCAGGCTCAAGACCCAAACAGACCATCTCTTTTGATTCAGACCATGTTACTGAGGCAAAGCTGCTCTCTGGAAAGCTCATGCCATGACACTGGCAAGCAGAGTATACAGAAGGGAGTAGAAACTGCCAGGATGCTGCAGCCAAACTGCCTGAGCTGCATGCTCAATTTGTCCCTTCTCTCCCCCTGCAGTTTGCAAGAACTGCTTTCTTCAGTTTGACTCCGGCATAAATCTCATCCAAGCTAAAGCTGCTGAGTTTTGACAAATTTGTGATCAGAGCTGAGATTAACTCCCCATAAGCATGCATATCTTTCTAATCAAGGGTGGTTTTGCCTTGCTTCGAATGCAGTTATGTGATCTTAAAGCAAAATGCTGCAGATGAGCCCCATGCTCTGCTGAAATGTGGTGAATTCATGTTTATTCATTTAAAACCTGTCTTCTCAAAAGTCATTTTCTTCTAAAATTGTTAATGCATTTTGATAGCTGTTGGGAATTTAATGCTGTCATTTTCCTTGGCTTGCTGGAAAGGTTACATGTCACTTATAATCTACGCAATATG
>PPHD01008402.1:4608-21825 GCA_002909625.1 Bambusicola thoracicus | reverse complement strand
CCATTCAGAAAGGCAGTGTTTTGACAGCCTGATCTCAAGTTATGCAGTACACCTGCATAGATAAGAGATCTCTTAATACTGCAATGATTTACCTGGCTAGATAGTAGCAAAAGGCAAAGCTTCTCCAAGCTTTCTTAACCAATAGAGCTAGTCCTATATATTCCTTTATTGGCTTTTTCCACCTGCCTCATTTAAGGATTGAGAAAGGACACAATTAAAGTGCATTTCTTGTATAAGAAGGAAAGCCTGACAGTATCTGCTGTTGGAGAGCATTAAGTTCTCCAGACAGCACTGGGGTGCTTAAAGAAAAGATCTGCAAACACATATGAAAATATGTACAAGTAAATGACGAAGCCTGTTAGAAAAGCCAAAAAAGTTCAAGCTGTGCTGCCCTATGAAGGAGGCCTGCTTGGGAGCAGACAGGTAACATTCCATCTAAACTAAGACTGCCCTTATGCTGGTGGAACTGAACATGTATGAACCATGGGTTGGTTAAAAAAAATTCAGAAAGGGTCTTTTGTATCTATACACCTTTGTTAATTCATTTAGCTTTTTGTACCTTGATGCCTGCTACAGCCAAAGCATTCCAAAAGTTAGCTGAGGGGACAGCTGTTTTAGAAACGTTCATAGCAGAAAGGAGAGTTAGCAAACCTGTATCAGGCTGCTCTAGGCTTTATCCAATCAAGTTCAGAAAATCTCTAAGTATGAAGCTTTAATACGCAATGACACCACTACAGAGGGAGCCAACAATGTAATTATGTGTGGGCACACTGACTGGAGGGGCCCAGGGGTCCTGAGATGAAGACAGACAACTGGTTACTGGCTGGGCCTTGTGTTTGTTTCCCAAGGTCTGTGCAAACCATGCTGCCAAACATATGTGATCTGCACATCAGATAATACTTTGGAAAAGTTCTTCCTCTAGAGGCTCATTCTGTGCTCATGATTTCTGCTGCTATGCATCCAGCCAGCTCTCCTTCTTCTTCCTTAGCTCCAGAATTGTAACTGGAATTGTGCAGAAGTCAGCCCATGTTAGAGACTTCAAGGGATCATCGTTTTGTTCAGGAGTGGCACTGTGTGACGCTAAAAGCAGAAGCAAGAAATGGATCATGAGCAGCAGCTGTGACACAGCACTGAGTGAGAGAGGTCTGAGAAGCTCCACAGTGCTTCACCTCTTCTTCTCTACGCAAGCTGAGTCTCAGTTTCTTTAATTACTTCTACAATTTAAGTTACAGGGAAATCCACACTCAGAAAGTAACAGTTGGAAGAATTCAGCTACTGCCACCATATCTGCGTCCCCTGTGCTTTTAAGAATATAGGAGGCCTTAACTTTCCTCTGATAAATGGGTGAAGGGAGAGGCCAGGGATTGCACATGTACTCAGATGCTGCAGTTTTTTCTCCTGGCTCTGAAACACTTAGTTATAGTCGGGCTTAGAGCCAAATACAACTCTGTCTTGAGCCATTCCTTCTCCTCCTACACTAAAGAATGATCTCTAAGCTCTAGACCCTCATCTCCACCCAAAATGACTGCCCTGGTTTATTTTATGCTTTTTTTGTTGTTTCCTTTTTAATCACTTCTAAGCTAAGCTTTTGTTTGCCAAGTTTTCAGCCTGGAGCAAGTTGTTACAGTCAAATTATATCCTCCTATCCTCTCCCTTGAAAAAAGGTGTTTTAATGGATATGCTGCTGTCCCACCCATTATTTACCTTGCTGCTGGGGAGGCAGGGGAGATGATGGCAAGCTTTTAAATTTCAGCATCTTAAAATTCTGCATTGCAGACATGGGCACGCATCTGGCTAAACCATTTCCCTCATATCTTGGCTCACAATCCTTGGCTGAGGCATCTCATGGCAGCAGATGTGTCTAGAGAGCTGAAAGGGAGAAAATAAAGAAGACAAAGTGGTTAGGTTTCTCAGAAAGGGAACAGTTGTGGGGTAGAACACAACAAAATGCCAGGACTGGAGAGCTGGGTCTCTCAGCACGTTACAAGCTTTCAACTATTCACGACAGGATGATGTTAACTCATGCTTGAGAAGCCCTCTTCTAAAGGGCAGGCTGAAAAAGGCAGAAGACTGCTGAGGCCAGTGCTTTCCACTGAAGGGAGAAATGAGAGATAGTCTGAAAAAGTACTATAACCTGAAGCCACACAGGGATTTGGACACTTCTCAGGGATTTCAGTTTCCACATTTAGAACCCAGTAAAAGCCTGAAAATCCTTGCTCAACTGCCAGTGAACAGCAGTTTGAAGCCAGGAAGACTCTGGGGAAGACATTTCAAAGCAAGCAGCTTCATCTCCTCAACTGCCTGCTTTACCAGTAGGATACAGTCCCTTGTCCTTACCCAGAGCATGCCTAGAAGAGTAATCTGTGGTCTAAGATGGGGCACAGTGGCACAAACAGGAGAGAAATAAGGTATATCTGATGGGAAATTCCCCGTGGATGTGTCAGACCAGGGCTGAAAGTCCTTCACTGGATTAAAGATTTTTCTTGTACAGGAACTGGTGCCCAAATTACTCTGGGTCAAGTTCTTTCATTATTTTTGTCACCTCTCTTACACTCTTCCCGCAAGATCGTATCACTCCCTCTCCTCAAGAACTGTTCCATGTTAAGGAGATGCTGTATTGTGTAACTCGATATCTTTACACACACTGATACTGGCAACAAGCGATATGGGAAAACAAGGCTGTTCACACACCAAGCAAGTTGAAATGGAAAGTTTTAGAATTCACACTCACTGATTCCTTTTGCTAAACTAATACATTGGTTCTTAGCTAACACACTGATCCCTACTGCAAAACAAAACAGCCTATATCATGCTAGGCTTTAGACTACTCTGTGCACAGATCTTCTAGAAAGGCTACTGACTATGAAGAATGAGCAGTGCTTACTATGATGTGAAGGCCAATCCTGGTACAAAGCATTCCCTGCAAAGAGGGGAGCTGGACCCAGAACTAACACTGAAGTAGATGTCAAACTTCAGGTGTGAATAGCCATTCAGAAGATGGTGCATCCCATACTCTGAGAAGGTTTACAGACAAGAAAACCACAGGATAAAATACATTTCTGTTTTCTCTTGTCTTCCCCTGTAAGGTAGAATCTCAGTGAGGGAAAGCAAGGGGAGTTTCTTGCCATAGGCAAGCTTTCATAGAATCACAGAATCATAGAATCACAAGGTTGGAAAGCACTTACAAGATCATCTATCCAACCGTCCTCCCATTACCATTACTACCACAAGCTACTAAACCATATTTCGTAGCAGAACTTTCAGTGTCATATTAATTCCCACTGGTGCAGGGAAGCACAGAAACTGTGGACAGAAAGGTACCTTCTCCTTGTTCCAAGGCAAGTCAGCTCAGCCTGCAATCCTAGACTGAAATTTTTATATCCTGTTTTAAAGATTGCCTTCATATACCCCATAGTCACTGTTGCACTTTGTTCCAGGGCTTCATTAGCCTTAGTCCTAAGTCATACTGTAGTTAAAAATCTTGACATTTTGTTCTTTATGCCCTGGATACGGAGAATAGATTATACCCATCATCCTTGTATTACTTGTATTGCCCCTCCAGCTCTTTACTGCTTCAAGATGCTATCACATTTCTCCCTTACTCTTCTTGTTTAAGAGCTTCAGGCTCTTTCTGCTTTTCTCACCTAAACTTCCTAGATCCTCTTCTCATACCTTAAGGCAAACACCAGGCTTTCTGCATCAGCAGAGAATAGCACAGGAATACATGGTAGGATTGAGTTAAAGAAACTGCTTCTCCCTCCACTCTCAGTGCCCCAGTGATGTGCCAAGATCTGAAACTGCACTAATTTTACTTTGCCAGACTTATCAAGGAAATAATTATATGGGTCTCTGCCTTTGGGTCTTCCATTCAAAGTCTCTAGCACTTCAAAGATGCACGCACTTGATTGGCTTATAGCTGCTCATTCCAACATGACCAGTGAGCTACAAAGAAAGAAGGCTGAGATAAGCACGTTCTTGGGAGAGTTGTTGAAGAACAACAATCAATCACAGACCTTTTTTCTTCTATCAGGTGAAAAATTTTACAAACCATGGAAACTTGCAATTTTGCCTCTTGTCTGAAGTCTGCATTTTCCCTGGAATATTTCCCCTCAATAATGATCTAATCAAGCAGAATTCTTTTGATATTAATCAGAAGAGCAGGGAAGCACTTTTGTGGTTCATATTACCAATGGGAATGTCAGCAAGACTGACAGGACTACCTTTGGAATTTGTCACGTATTAATCAGAGCTCAGCTAACATGGTAGGGCTGGGGCGGAGCTTGTTTTGCTTTGCACATGGGAGATGGCTTGTTTGAGAGTTGGGAAACTGTGGGTGGTGGAGTTCCCTCTCCATCTGATCTAGAGATCTCGAACAGCTGCCCTGGCAGCCCTCAGGTATCTCTTCCCATCCGTGCCTATTTCTTTGCTTTCATCATCTCTTCCCATTATTAAACTGTCACAGATTACACTTTGCATTGAGCTAGGAGGGCTTGCATAACCAAGTGTAAGCCCACAGTCCTGACTTGGTGACAAAAGGAGCGAGAAGCTGCTCCTACAGGCCACTCTGCTACGGGAGGCCAGAGATAATCACTCTGAGCCCTGGAACAGAGTCCCAGGAAAGATCCTGGCTCTGGAAACAGAGGCATATTAGACTTGCAGAAGCAGCTGGGATACAAAGTAGGCACATCTAGCTAAGTGAGGGAACAAAACAAAAGTCTTTTTTTTTCTCCTTAAAATTTTGCACTGCTGTCATCCAGCACAGACAAATGGTTAAACACAATTGGTAATGCCAATCCAACACAAAGTAAATCAAACATAAAAAGGCAACAAAGGTAAAAATATAGCTGCACCATCACTAACGCAAAGAAGCAGCATGTATTTGTCATGAGTAGCTCTATGGAGTAATGGGATGCAGCGTGGAGCTGAATAGGGCTCCTGCATAGTGCTTGGACAGGGGAAGGAGCATTGTTCTTCCAGGACAGAATACTGAATACAGAAGGGCAAAAACGTTAGTATTCATTTCTAAATCTGTCCTGCCTGGCTGACTAAAGAAACAATTAATGCTAGAATATAAATTGCTAAAGGGGCAAAATCATACCCAATCCATACTGTTTCCTCTGCTTTGATACACACAGAGAATATGTAATTCCATCCACTTCAAACATTGCAGTTACGCAGAGAAGGGCCAGCAAAACAAGGCCCCTGAAGTCTCAGCAGAATTTGTAAAGCGGAATTCCTAGGTCATAAACCAAGATCTTGCATCAGCCGTTTACCATTTATTTGCAGGAATAGGATTAACTGAAAATTCAGCAGCTAGTCCAAAACTTCTCACATTGCATATGGAAAAACCTATCAACTGGCGTCTCAAAGACCAGGTGTGAAATTCCTACTTCTCAACTTGTTCCAGCAACTGCTCTGATGAAGGAACATCTCAGAAAACACACTTTTTCACAAGGCACTTTACACAGGTCTGGCTTCCAAAATCAAATTCCCTCTACTGATGCCATCTTCTTCACATTAAGCAGAGCACGTAGTCTTCTCTTTAGAAAGAAGGCTATTGGGTTCTCCTTGAGGCAGCTTGCTCCATGCAGGTCCGCCCAAAAGATAATTGAAAAGCCAAAAAAAAGTCAACAGAAAATAGAGACTCAAGCTAGCAAAACTGCTGCTGATATTCAGGAGCAGAAACCACATGCCTCTTGCCTGAATAATTTCCAAACCATAAATGATGTTTAATGTGGACAAAGTCACAAATGTACAAAAGCTACTTCTAAAACTAAAAACACAGCATTTCTTACTTATGGCTTTGATAAATTAAGTGGTTTGTATTCTGGCATCATGCTTAGCATTCTGAAGAACCTTTTTGCTAGGTGAAAAATAATGGCACTGCATGTCAGCATGTCCACTGGCTCTGCAGTGCCCTGCTACGAAGAGCGCCCTTCCGTATCCTAGCACAGACTCTTTCTGTTGACTGCTCAGCAAAATGGAGCATGTTGTCCTTCCACCAGTGGCATATCACAAGAAAATTAAACAATACTAGAAGGAATTTAAATTTTGCTGTCCGTTATGCTCTTCTATGCTCTCAGTTTTAGCTATCTTTCAGTTACATGTTCTCTACTGGCTGTCCAACCCAGCAAGAGACAATACATGAAAAATTACACTCAAATCAGAAGCAGCTCCCATAAACGAAGCAAGCTGAAGTATTTCTAAGGGACACAGGAGTAAAAACGAGGATGCTTTGCTGTCCTTTCCATTGCTGCTCATCTGCAGACATTTTAAGTGTGTTCTGCATTCTGAAACTACATTTAAAATAAAGCTTTTAAAGTAAACAGCTTGCACTGGGTGCCAAGATTGCTTTACTGCCAAAACAGAAAATGCTGCTTGTCTGGCACATGCATCACTTTCCAAGCAGGAAATCCAACAAAGCATTTAACACAGCAGACATCATTTGATAGTCTCAACTATGACGCCCACTTGGCACTGGCAGTAAGCAGTCTTCCATCAAGTGGATCCAAAAATGATGCTTGCCTAACTTGTTATCATGCAAAACATTAATGGGAGCATCTTCCTCTTTTGAAGTCCATTGGAACCAGAAATGTAGGCTGAAAATGCCTGGTATGTATCCATGCAGAAAACGGAGAACCATCCTTTCACGATGGAAGCACACAAAATAACACCAGGAAGCAGAGCTCCTCAGTCTTTTCTGTTCTGTCACATCAACACACAGTGCTGAAAAATTCCAATGGCAGCTAAAGTCACTGGGAATAGAGGGAAGTTAATAAACATTTTATGTATTTATTTGACTAGATAAAAGAGGTCAGCAAGCCTGTAGCTGCCTGTTCAGACCTCTGAAGACAACTAGTGGCTCATCTGCAGGCCGCAGTTTTTGAGTAGTGCTATCCGAGCCATTTTCTTCTTCTCTCACTGCTTTACTTTTCAGGTTGTGTAATCCCAAAGCTTTTCTTTTCAAAGGATCCTTTTCTCTTTCTGCATCAGGGTGAGGCATGGGATCACATCTTCACCAGTTGTGAAAGAGAGCTGCATTAACCAAATGCAGTAACTTTGATAAAGCAGGGATAGGTAGTATAAAAGCTGCTACAAAACTACATTTCTACTCATAAACACATATATGAATCCTAACACCAGAAACTTAGGACAAACAGCCTTACAATCAGCACTTGAAAAATTATAGTTTGCCTAGGCAAAGGAGAGCTGCTGAAAGAAATCAATAGCTGAAGATAATACATCATCATCATGACAGTTTGTTTAAGTGTACTCCTCCGTGACTTCCTGAAGCCTTGACCTACTCAGAAAAAGCATGCTGCCTACAAATGGATCCATTCAGCATATCCTGATTGCTGTTTCCATCATTTCTAACAAGTGACTCAGTTTTCCTTTTTTCTTCTTGCACCTCACTCAGTGGATTGAACAGGTTTTCAATGGTTCATGGCCAAGTCTAGACCTCTCTGAAAACACATTTTAGTTCTGCTGTTGCAGCACTTCTTCCAGCACAGGTACCCAGTAAAGAGCTTTAGAAACCAGTGTTTACTATTCCTGAATGGAATAATTTCTGGAAAAACACCATAACATCCATGTCCTTTATTTTTTTAATCACTGTTAAGACAAGCCTGCTCTTCTGAAATGCCAGCATTTTACATGCACCTCTTTTGGAGTCCAACCCACTCATTGGTTGCAGCTCTCTGGAGTGTGCACTGCCTTGCATCTGGTGCTGCTCAGATAAATGCAGTATTCTTCCTGGGACAATCAATTGGGAAATTGTTACTAACACATTCCTCAAAGCCACATAGTTAGAACTAAAGTATTTCAGAGGAAACATATTCCTTAACTCACCCACTGCAGCATATCCGGTCTTTCCTCATGGTTAGAACTGGGAAGACCCAAATCCTTTGCATCTCAGGAGACACTTGAATCCTAAACAGGCAACAGAATTGAGCGTGTCCCCTAACAGCTCATGAACTTCTCTCTTTTTCATCGTCAAGACATTTTGCTACTGACTTTTTCCCCAACATAAACAACTTCTCCATTATATTACTGACTGCTGCTGCTGCTGGGTCAGAGTCTGTATACACAGCGCAGCGTCACATATCAGATGCAGTAGTAATTAGTTGATCTTCATGTGAATTATGTGGCATTCTTCATCAGTATTTTTGTTTTACTCTCTTATCATCCAGTGCTGCTCCTGCTTCTTCTCCTTTCACAATGGGTCTACATCCTTAGACCATTTGTACACCCCCAGTAATCCAGGCATGCCTTCCACACTCATAGCTGGTGCTTGTTTCCAATCATCTTTCCTGATTTTCCTATCTTTTTCCCAAAAGGCCGAGGCACTTTTTTTTTTTTTTTTTTTAATTAACTATAACTTCCTCACACTTATTCAAAACTCACCACCATAACAATGCAATACGCCACCTCTGGCTGTGGCAACAGCAACAATCCCTGAGCTGCTGTGGAAACACAAGTATTGCTGAAAGAGCTCTCTGGGCAACTCCTGGCTCCTCACCTGCAGCCTGGGGCACACCACCTGAACCTGCTGTCATGGTGCTGTTTCCTACTCATCTAAGGCAGAAGATAGATTGCAATCCTGCAGTCTTCAGTACAGAGAACACAAGTACCCTGACACAACTATTTTCTTACATATGCTTATTCCTTCTGGACTGTGCTTCCAAATGTGATTTTAAAAATGGCTAGGAATTAAGAACCCAGTGGTAAGTTATTCAAATGAATGAAGATCCTCACCATTGTAATGCTGCGCCTTCTTTCTCACCTCTATTCACCGAGCGTCAGCTTTAAACTACTAAATATAACACATCAACTTTGACCTGGTTGGACCATTACATTATAAAAGTTGCATTCTCTAAATTAATGTCAAAAAGTAAGATTTGCCTTCTTTACAGTAAATTAAACATACTATTAAATGGATGCTAAGATTGAGTTGGGCTTACCAAGTGCAGAATTCTCTGGCTCAAAACAACACGCAGACCAAGGGACAACAGGCATTAATACAATTTTGCATCAATAAAAACTTATTATTTCCACCAGGCACAAGTGAGAGAACGGCCAGGTAATAAGGCAATAAGGAGACCGTCCCAAACCCCAAATTTCTGAAAAGATGGAAACAATCCTTATAATTCTTAGACCAGACTTGAAGCTTTCTAGTAAATAAGCACAAAACTTTGTCCTGTTGCCACATGGAGATTTTTGGTGACTAAGTATGCCTGAGTATCTTGTTAACAACCCCTACAATCTTGAAAGTTGACCCTCTGCAATAAGAAGTGTGACACAGAAACAAACTCATGAAGGAAAACAAGGCTCCATGCCCCAAGAACTGTAACCCGAATAAAGGTGCTTTCTAAAGGGACAAAGCTGCTTGTACACAGGTGCCTGCTACAATTGCTGCTCCTTGAGTCAGTACATAAAGTGCAAGACAACAACACTGCTAGGAGCTGGGCAGCAAGGGAGGTGGAAGTAGAGGCTGGTCTGCTCAGCCTCTCTATTTCACAACAGTTCCTGAAAATTTCTGAGTTCCAGGAGAGCTGCCCAACTTCCTCTGAGCCACTGCCTCTGAGCTGCATTCGCAACACTGGTGGCCTGTGTATTTCAGGAATGTGAAAAACTGGCACAGTGAGGTTTATGATTCAGCCAAGATGATGTGTTGGAACATGACTGAAGTTAATTAAAAGGAGCTTAAGACAGACAGACAAAAAAAAAAAGTAAAAAAAAAAGTTTGCAAGACTCCTTAAAGAACCAATTAATTATTATTTGTGGCTGCACACGCCAGATGGGCCACAACACGGAATCTCACCAGCCTTTACCACTCACCTCAGAGCCTTTATAGAAAGCCAAACAAACAAACAAACAAACAAAAAACCCACAACAAACAAATGCAGGTCAGCTTTCAGGAGCTCTGGGACAGTATCTTTGCACTATAGCTGGGTAAAACTTTACTGAAATCAGCAGAGTGGCATTGTTTACACCCACAGATTTATGGTAGGTCTTAATGGTGAACACAAAGCAAGAAATAAGCAGTACCTCCAGCAGCAAGTCAAAACACATGGGCTACTCCAGAGCTGGATCACCTGGTGACATTCACTGTCTGTGTGCGTGGACTGGAAAAGGAAGGACTGGCTCTGCCTTGAGTCAGTGTGGGAGGAGAGAAAGACGGGAATAATTTAATTCTCTCTCTAATGCACGATAGTGATCATTTTCAGAGCTGCACGAGGCACCCACATGAAGTGAAGCAGTTTCACACAGCACGCTTCCAGCCTAGTTTCCTTTAAGGATTTCCTATAAGGAATTCCTCTGAATTTATTACAAATATTCTAAGTAGTACATTTACATTCTGAGTCCCGACTCTGCAGCAACAAATCTTTCATTATCTCCCCACGATGGGAAAGCAATGGTGTCACAGAGCAACGTGAGCAGTGCCCTCGCTCCCAGTGCTGTGCAGAGCTCTGTCCCAGGAGCAATTTGCCCAGCATAGGCAGGGGCCAGCCTGGCTGCAGCCCTGCCTGGCTGGAGCGCACAGCCCTGTGCTTTGCACAAAGGCACCAGGCAGAGCCACATGGCCTGAGCAACACTTTCCAAAATTTGCAGTTTTCCTCCTCAGGAGGAACAGACCCAACTGCACCTTCAGTAACTGACAAGTATGTTCAACAGGAGGCTGAGGTGTTAACAGTGGGGACTTTTTACTTCGACTCGCTGTCACCTCAGTGGCTTATGGCAATTGCAGTCTATGTGTGACAGGCATGGCTGCTCCCAGCTCGGCAAGGAGCCTCCTACCGCTGCAGGCCCTACACCTGCTCACACAGCCCTGCCTGCACGTAGACCCTGGCAAGCCCCTGTGGCATTTGCTGGGGTGGGGGTGGGAAGCCCATGGTGTCATTTACACACAGGTTGAACAAACCAGGTGCAATCAGTCTGGGTTTGGCTGAAGAATCCTCCACCCTGTACAAGCTATTTAACTCCTGCAGTGCCAAAGCCTTGTGAATGCCCATGGCAATGAGAGCTTGAGTCTGCAGAGAAGAAACCTCTGGGTCATTCATTACTCCCCAAGGCACCACAGGAGGGTCAGGCCCAATTAAAGATCTGTTGCCTAAAGACAGATAGCCGGAGCTCCAGATAATGTGCTCTGAAAATTAGTCTAATCTAAACAATGAAAACACACAGTAAACATAGTAAAGTCAATTGTTGCCCAGGCTGCTCAGAAAAGTGGATGCCCCGTCCCCAGTAGTGCCTAAGGCTAGGATGGATGGAGCCCTGGGCAGTCTGATCTGGTGGCTGGCAAGTCTGTCTGCTCTCCAGAGGCTGCAACAGCACTTCTGGTGCTGTCCTGGTGACAGAGTGAATGGCCAGCAGGGAGCTGAGGAATGGCTTAAAGACCTGGTGCTTGGCTATGCTCCATGCAGGCTAGGGCACTTCACACGCAGATGATGACTAACACAAAGGGGTGCTATGGGGACTGCTGGAGGAGCAGTGGGAGCAGTGCACCAGACTATCCCTGGACACTGGTGCACGTCCAGTCCATCTCCATCCCACTGTCAAGGCAAGACCACTGGGCCTCAGTTATCTTTGGGCTGTAAGCTGCTTTCTGGAACATCCCCCTTTTACCTTCCCACTCACCAAGCTGACCGGCAGGATCTATGCATCTTGCGGCTCTTAGGAAGAGAGATTTTGGGATGCAGTTTGTAGGCGCTGGACAATGATCCACACCTGAGCTCAGTGTCCATGAAGTCCACTGAAGGCTGCTTAAGTCCGGTCTGTTATGCTGCTTGAAATTAATACTATCATGACAAAACCTTATGACAGAAACCCATATGGGAAACCACTAGCTGCAGATCACTTGGGCTGAGAGGGACATGTTTGCAGAAAGCCCCAGAACAGTGGATTTTGTTTGAGTTTCTGTCTCCAGTTGTTCTTCTAGCTCTTTCACAAAGGCTACACAAAGTGGGGGAGGCACCTGGGGGGAACTCCAGACTGAAAGTAGCTTAACACCTTGCTGGATCCTCGCCAAATGCATTTTCACATTAAGAACCCTGAACTAGCAGGAAAAATACTTCTCTTGATCCCTCGGGGTCAGTGAGATACCCAAGTGCAGACGCAAGACAGAGCTAAGATCTGACATAAAAAGCCAGGGTTGCTCACCTCATTCAGGAGCTGAAGCCCAGAGAAAGGGGCACAGCTTCCAGGAGTGGACAAAGCCTGCAAACCCTGCAACAAAGACTACTTTTCAGCAGCACAAAAAGGAAGGAGGGCCCAGTTCTGCCCATCCAGCCAGACTCCACCCCTCGCAGCGTGGAGGCCTTCGCAGAGCGCCAGCCACATCTAATCAGGTCTGACAGACAAGACAAGGCAGACGGCCATCCGCCATAGGCACCCCCGCCTCCGCTCACCCGCAGGCTTCCCCCATCCCCAGGGGTGCTGTCTCAGTGGAACTGCTCACACCAGCCCCATGGCACCACTGCTGCCCCCTGGCCCTCACCCACTCTGGTCAGCATGTACCCAGCCGGTGAGCTGCAGTTTAAGGCACAGCTCAGTGTTGATTAAACAGGAACAGATCCTCAACGATATACATTTCCCTTCAGACAGAAAAAAATCCAAACTTTCAAAGAGTTAATTTAAGCATCTCTGGGACAAACAGGCCAGTGTTGGAGGCAGAGAACAACTCAAAGGAGTCAGACATGTCTCATAATAGCAGGGAAGACTGAATATTTCCTAAAATTGCCTGTCCTCCACTTCTTAGATCAGGGCTCAGTACGCTCCAGAGCAGGGTTAGAATCTTAGCATGGAAAGTTGAATAAGCATTGCTTAAAAGGGAGGAGGCAGGAATTCACCAAAGCAAAGAGGAGGAGGAGGGGAGAGAGAGAGAGCAGAGGCTCTTTTTAGAAGTGTGGGCACCACTTTAGTCTCCAGTGGCCAGGAAAACTGGTTGGAAGACCCATGACTTGGGCAAGATACACAGTCCTGGGAGCCAGAATAAGAAAGGACTTGGCAGAAATTCCTCTGCAAAGCAAGGAATCATTTCTGCAGCAGAATATTCAGCTTGGCCTTGCTGCAAACCAACTCTGCCAGATACTTGATCATGCCATCAGAATATTAGCACTCAACTCTGCTCTAATCTCCTCTATCCACTCCTATCTTCCATTTGGCCTCTTTTAGTCAGTTCTTCGCAGTCCCAGTCTTCCTGCAGTGTCCCGGGGCCATCCCAGTGCTCAGGGAACTAATAGCAGCCTGCCTACCACTCTCCTGGCTGCCAGCTTCCCACCTTCACTCCTCCCACATTTGCCCCTTTGGGCACTGTTGTCCAGTCCCTGTCACTCCTTCCTTAAAGAGGCTACAGCTCACAGCATGTGGAAGGATGAAAATCACTGCTCTGGAACTGCTCAGATTAAAGACAGAGAGGCCAAGCACCTAAGAGCCAATTTAGGAAAGCTTTGGAAACATGCAGGAAGTTGAGGTAACCTGGCTAATGCACTGCTGAATGCACTGTATCAGTTTATCTTTACTCTTCCTCTCTGGGACCAGCTGTGCACAGCACGTATCATGGTGAAGTGGTATTAAGCCAAGGCAGCTGGAATGTTTGCAAGGAAACATAGCAGATACAGTATTATTATTGCGCCACATTAATTTTGTTACTGCCTTGCATTATAGAAGAAGACTGAGAGACTCAGCACTGGGCAGCTGGACTGTGTGACACCTACATATCACAATACAGTTGAACTGCACCCATCTATACTGCAGAACACTGTTTGCACCAAGGGCTAGTGGTGCCAGCATAAGCCATAAAGGCAGTCTGAGAGCTTTACATGCATGCCAGCTAGGACCACTTCAAATAAGAAGACAAGACACCTAAGAACTTCACTGAAGAAATGACATCCACGGCCTGATTTTCTAAATGTGTCCCTTCTGAAATAAAAAATAAAAATAAAAAAAAAAAAGCAGGACAGTTTAAGCTTTTAAGGACGTTTTCCAGGGCACAGCAACACACTAAATCATCTCTAGTCAACACATCCCAAGGAAACAAAAAGTATCCCTTCCAGAGAGATCGTAATCAATTGCTGAGGAGCACGTGTATACTTCTCCCAAGCAGGTACAGAAAAGATAAGGCTACACTAGAGATGTAGTCCTGTTTCAACATGTCAACTATTAAGACTGTTGATCCTAGTCTAGCTGTGAATTTCCGGTGGTAGAGAGGCTGAAAATTTAGAGCTAAAACAACTATGTTGGAAACTTCTTGTTAATGAACAAATGATTGCGTGAAATGTTTACTAGCATTCACAACTGCATTTTAATTATCCTCTCTGTTGAAAAGAAGCATAAACATATCCAAATCCACTTGGGAGAGCTCTATGGGGAATTCTAAAGTATGAGACAGAAGAAAGCAAAGTTCACTTTGGACCCGATGCTTTCCTCACTGGGTTTGAAGTTTCACGGAAACAGCCCGTCCAGTAACAGTTCTGTTTCTAGACCTTCTGTTCAGTAACTCTTGCTGCACATCAGGTCCTGCACTCTTCCCCTTTTAAAAGAAGTGTTTACATGAGGAAGGCTTTGTACCCAGTACACAAAGTGGGCGGCATCAGCAGCCATGAAGGGATCTATATAAAATGGTTTTGACTGTGGCTTAAAGAGAATGACTGAGATGCAAAAAAGTAAGCTCAAATTGTGTTGTTGGCTGCTCTGAATTAGAACGAGTCTGTGTCTTTGGGTCTATGCCTAATTTTTACAGTCTAGATAAATTCTCATCCTGTCCTCCCACATACTTGCTCTGGCCATAAGTATAAGGCTCCTGAAAGGCACCAGGTGTCTGCAGGGGTTGTTTGTTTGCTTGAACTCCCCTTGCAAAAACAAGGATAAAAAAAAAAAAAAAGGGAAGAAGATTGGATGACTTGAGATTTACTTTCCAGCAGGGCATGACTGTGGCAGGAGGCAGCCTGGTGAATGCCATCAGGGAGACCTATGGGGAGAGACAAAAAGTATGGAGAAATTCAACAGAAAAAGAGCAGGAAGGAAAGTTTCCAGATAGTGAGGAAAAACTTTGTGCTCACGTCCTGGAAGGGAAGAACCAGAAGCTTAATCCCTGGGCACAACACGATAAGGACCCAAAAGGCCGACAGCTGGAGTGATGGGTGAGGAAAAAGGGGGCAGGAGACAGAGAACCAGGCTCACTTAGTGATGCTGTGCTAAAGCCTGTTGTGGTTAGTCTCTACAGCATTACTGTGGATGTCACTCTATCTTTCTACAAGTTCACAATATCCAGGAATCTTCCCCACTAAATTTCCTGTGACCGTACAGAAGAACACTGTGATTAAGGTGAGCCACACAGCAGCTATTTGAAGGTAAAACAACAGAAAAGGTGTGAGGATGAATATAAGCGTCAAAGGAATGTAAATATATCCTGGGCTTTGGGACAGAGACAATCTGAGAAGGAAAGGGTTCTGTAGACAAAAGGAAGGCCCTGGAAAGAAAAAATAGAAGTTATTTGATCTGAAATTCTGCTTTATTTTAAAACACACATACTGCAACAGAGATGTGCACACACACACACGCAAACAAGTCAAGTATCCACATGTACACAATTGGTTCTGGATACTCCTTCTTCCTTTAATTGGTCCCAGGTGAACCATCAACAATCACATCTGGAAATTTTTATACGAATGGCAGGAAAGCCAATGACTTGGGTCACAAATATTTCACGCTCTTTCTTTGCCAGAAACAGGACAAATGTGGTTTACATCTGCCTCCCTATAAATACTCACACTTGCAAGATTCTCTGCTATGGCTCATGCCTCTGTTTGCACAAGCAGAGCTGGTCAGCATGCCACCTTCTCACCCAGCCTGGGTTTGGTTCTTCTGGGTTGGCTTCTGCCAAATGTGCAAACTCAGCTTAGCATGCAGAAGCTCACCTTCCAAAGGAAAAACACCAGTACCCTTCAATTCTCCACCCTTCTTGCCTCAGCTGCTAGAAGAGAGGTGGTGCTGGCAGTAGCCATGATGTTTAGCCACTCATGTTCAAGAAGAGTTTGTAATGACCCTTGTCCACGATATACCAAATCACCTAACTAGTTTTGCCTGGTCTGCACTGGTGCTGCAAAATGCTATACAAATTCAACACATCTCAGTAATAATGGCCTTCCTTTGAGGCATCAAAGACAGGACTCAGATTAAGTCTTAACAGTAGCACTGTTTCCTAGTAGTAATTGTACTCAGCATAATTTTGGGAGGAAGCCTCAGAGAGAGAACAATGTCCTCAATACTGTCATCATACGGGCACTACCCTGGCCAAAGACACAGCTTCATTACTGTCTGTGATATCCGCGTTCTGAGGAATGCAGAAATGCATTTCTCTTTGCTTTAGTGCTAGCTGGTTCTTAGAAAAAGCACGAGATCTTTTGTTCTTTGCTCTTCTGAAAAGTCCCACTAGTGTAGATGCTAGTGGTAGACCACTGCAAGAAATTTCGAAGAACTGCAAGGTCTGCTGGATGCAACGGAGCGCACAAGGAAGGCACAACAGCTTACACACTTCTAAGGAGCCAATTCTGATCCTACCTGTGGTAACTTTGTGTCGCTGAAGGGGTAAAGAGACCGTAGACATGACCTAACAAGATCCCAGGGGGAATCTTCCAGAGCAGCCCATCTGGCAGTTTTTCATTCCTCCAGCCCCTGAAACAATGGATATGGCAGTAGCTATTTACGGAGCTCTGCCAACCTCTGGGTAGCAAGTTGTTACTGCACTGCACTCTGACAGCAGCCTCGAGTCTGCGACTACAAAACCCAGGATGACCAAGCTGTTTAGCAGACTTAGAGCAAAGAATAATCCCTCATGGAGAAGATTGCCCGCAGCTCAAGGCACAGATTTACCTACCTCTGAATAGCTAGTATTATGCTTCAAGCAATCAGAATTTGTAATAGCCGAAAGTGAAAACACCTGCTTTTGTTTGTTTCTTTCATCTACGGCATGTAGTTGGGGTGACTGGTTATATTTTCTCTCTCTGAAGTTTTAAACCAAACTGTTAAGTTCTATGTATGTTCAAGCAAGAGCTGGCCACTTGAATAGAAGAGCTGAGCATGATGTACATTCACCTGAAAAAACTCTCATTTTTTTTTTTTAATGCAGTGTTTAATTAACACATACAATTTACCACAAGTCTCACTGCTGCAAGAAAAAGCTGAATATCTTTTTTTTTTTTTTTTTTTTTTTTTTTT
>PPHD01008401.1:0-16809 GCA_002909625.1 Bambusicola thoracicus | reverse complement strand
ACATTTTTATTTTTTTTTTTTTTTTACCCTGGGATGGTCTACAGTCCAGAAGGACTGATCACTCAAAACATGTCAATATTTGAAATTTTCAATGAAATCAACATTTCAGTGTTTCCATTAAAGTATGAGAGTTTCAGGAGGCCTTTATTTCAGCTACTGAAGTCCAGTAATGAAATACATATCCTTTATGGATAGAAAAAAACAAAGATAAGTGTTTTACTTCTGGCAAGTTCATGTGACTTCTTTCAAATTTTTGCTGTTTCTTCTTTGTGCTTACCAAATGAATCACGATTTTTAAGAAATTGTATTTATAAACCATGTGTTTATAATGTATTTCCTCCTCATAACATTGTAAATCAGATAAAGTATGTGGAACTGATATAAGAAAAAAAAGGTCTGTACCCCTGGCCTTTACTTGGAGTCTGTCCAGTCTCTTAGAGGTGATGGGGAACCAGCTTCCACCAGATTATCATCAGCATTACCCTTACTTACCTTACTGGCAGGACTTTACATAGTCTTACTGCAAGGCATACCCTTTTTCTTACTCATAACTGGGATAAGAAAAGTCTCATTGATGTTCTTCATTTGGACCAAGTGCTGAAATGCTGACACAAACTGACCCATAACCACATGAACGGTCATGATGATTTCAGCAGGGTTACTGTTGGAATGCATCAACAGAATGGGAAAATAGCAGACATCCTGGGCAGTGACAGCCACCACCTGTGACCCAACTGTGCGTGTCCATCCTGCTACTCCCCATCCAGGGGTACCTCATGATGTTCTCTCTCGCCTGGGGCACTCCACAGCTCCTGACTTCTCCCAGGAGAGCTGTTAGACCTGAACTAGAAGAGCCTGGCTCCAGGGCCCCCTCTCCCACCAAGGCAGTGGTGTTACCAAGCAAAGAAGGGTTTCCACAGTTTTTTGTAGGATTACAGCCACAAGCCTCAAACCTTCCACAATTAACTCTTCATTGGCCGATGGAAAGGTGTCTGAGAGCGGTGTCAGCAGCGTGCTACTTTCCGTTTTCCTTATTCAGACTTCTGCCAAAGTACCAAAGCGTGCCAACAGCTACTAAGCACAGATGCTCAGTGACCTCAGAGCTGAAGTCTAGACATAAAACTAAGAAACATCTTTAAAGAAGTTCTTTAAACATCATCCAAACCAACAGTTTAGATGGTTACAATGCATTTTGAGCCAAAATCGTTATGCAACTTTGCCCAAAACAGGTGCTTCAGTAATAAAGATATTCAAATATGTTTTGTTTCTTTTTTTATTATTTTTTTCCTTTCTGTAAATTGAATGAAGCCAGCTTTCCATCTCAACATGATGCTTAGATTCCTATGAGAATTTTAGCCAACAAAGAAAATGAAAGCAATTATGTGAATGAAGGTTTCTGGAAAGGCTTTAATTCCAACAACTAAAGACATAGAATTTCTCAGCTGATTTCAACATGTCATAAGAATCAGTATCTCCTTAAACCTGGGGTGATTTGTGAATGCGCTGAGGGTCTTCTTAAGCATGGGGCACTTGTGGATGTGGTGGCTATCTCATGCACAGTCCCCCCAGTCCCCTCTGCCTTTGTTCTCCCCATTTTGAGACTGGCACAAGCACTGCTTTTGAATGAAGCAGACATTCCTTAGGATGTACTGCCAAAAATAATGGAAAGCTTGATACAATGGAATGGTATAAAATGGTACCTGAAATGCTTAGAAAACCATAAAATTTAATGTTGTTCAGCTCTCATAGTGAGTGCCAACTACTGCAGCTGTGAAGACGTACTTGAGGAATCTGAGGATTTTTTTCCCTTTTCTGTGGAGTCCCACAGACATTTGTCTTAAGGAAAATTTGTTTATAGTATCAACAGTTACAGCCTGTGAGAGGATCCTGAAAAACTCTTCTGTATATTCACGAAGGTCTGAAAAAGTGCTCCTAATAAATTCCCTCACAGGAATTAATTGCAGAATGAAGCATGGCGACTTAAAATTTCTTCATAATTCTTTCAAATGTAATTTGCAACCCTGGCATTTTGCTAGGCACAGTTCTGCTCTGCAGAATGCAGAGGAGGGCTTCAGCCTGCACTGTGATGGGATACCACACCACAGTGGCAGAATGAAGGGTTTCCTGACCTCCTCTGTCAGACTTCACTGAAGATGTGCAGTATGCGGGGTGCGAAACAGGGATTCTGACATCTGTCCATGGCACTTCTTACTCATGGCCTTGCTGTGTGAGAGAGAGAAGAAGCTATGCATCAGCTGAACCACAGACCTCATAGTACAAGTATCTCCTGTCCCAGTAATCTAAGTTTCTGCACACCAGCTTGACACCAGCCCTGTAATTGACTAAATGCAGTCAGGATGTGTGATGGAAACCCTATTTTCTCTCATGCTGGTAGTTCCCTGAAGGATAAAAGACAGGAGTTTTCTCTCTAGGTTTCTAGAAGGCCTGCTCCGGGTACTCCTGCTTGGGCCTAATGGATGCCAAATAGTTTCAAGAAGAGGAACTGACACTGCATAATTTGCACCACTTCTCCTTACGCATACTTGCACACACAAATAAATAAAAAAGAAAAAAAGGATAGTGAGGACCAAATGAGAAAAAAAAAAAAAGATTCATTTGGGGAACAAAGAACAGTAGAAGAACATAAAGAGCATTATGGATACACTGGGAAGAGAAATCTTATGGAACCTAAATTAATTTTGGGAATGCAATAACTAAACAAAATCTTCCTACTGTATCCTTTCTTCCACCATGTTTGTACACAGCTTATAATATATGCCTGCGTGAAGAACTCATCAGCAGTGAGTTTTGATGTAATCAGGGCAAGGAAATAGGTGTTCTGCACTAACCTCACCTTAGCAATAAGCCAGTATTCCAAGCTTAAGTAAATACATACCATGTTAAATTGCTCTTTCAAATGCTGCTAAACAATTTGAGAAATTTAAATTTACTGGTAGATAACTTTAAAACAAGAACAGTTACTTCTGTAATAATGCCTTGAGTTAAAATACACAAACGGCTCCTGAACTCAGAGTAAACTTGTAGAATGCTTGAATGGCACAGTCCAGAAATTTAGGAAATTCCCCAGGTTTAGTCATACCAAACGCTGCTTCTGAGAAATGACCTCCACTGCCGCTGGCATATGGTGCTCTAAGAGACTGCTTCCTTTTGCAAATATAACGTTAAGAAATGATTTATATTGTGTATGAACTACGGTTTCTAAGGAAAGTCATACTAACTTTTGAAACTCTTGGAAGAGTTAAATAAGTTCCAACAATATTATTGGGCGTACAGCATTTCTGTATACTACTGCTTTCTGACAGTTTATCACTCTCTATATAGAACTAATCATGAGAAAAGTTTGCAAAACTTGCATGTTTTTGAAATGCCTTAAGTATTCTCTACCTTCCATCTTCAAACACGTGCTTGATTGTGATGTTATGCTAAAACTAAATTTTTAATTGCTGAACAAATAGAAGGCATATTTATATAAAATAATATGTTAACTTTTCCAGGGAATTAGTTTTACAAAGCTACCCAAGCAGTTTTATACGTAAAGTTACACAGCTGATGCTATGGCAATGTAGTTAACTTTAAGCAGACATGCTTTCAGCTTTTACACATCTGAGAAAATTACAGCTGAAGTTTTGAAGAGATGTTCACATGTAAACTTTGAGCATTCACTCAGACAGTAACACTGGGCCTTACATACAAAGTTCAAGCTGGGGCAGTGTGGAAAAAGCTAATATCTGTGCATACAGCATACCTGTGCTATGCCTGAGAAAATATTTCAATTACAAGTCACAAAACAGCAACTAGTTCTTAATGCTTTTGTTCACAGCGAGTTAAAAGAGATGGGCAACCAGTATCCACATAGTATAACGCCACTGTACTAGAAACTCTTGATATTTTGAGGGCTGCCATAACTTACTACTTTTTGTGATAAAGGCAGTCAGTATTTCAGCCTGAAGGTCTGAACTACTCTTTTGGAGAGGTGTACTCTTAAAATCATCATCAGCTCAAGTTTAGAACCTAATATGGCTGGAGTTTGAAGGTGTACTGCCTCTTTTTCTATCTCCTATAATAAAGTATTCATTCCTTGGATACATTTGCAGACATGCTATGAGGCGTACATAAATTATTATGCAATTGTAACCTACAGTCTTGTATAAAACCATTTGATAACTTTGGCGTGTAGCTGCTTACGCTATTTTGTGCCCAACTGTCACCTACAGTCTCGTACAAAACCATTTTATAACTTCGGTGTGTAGCTGCTTTCCCTGTTTTGTGCCCTGGAAACCATCTCCAGGATGAAAGATAGCAAACTTCAAAACTCATAAATAACTTCAACCGTTGTCACTTAAAACAGGCAACATGACAGAAATGTTTCTCAGCTCACAACATTGCCGAGCCATAATAGGAAACATTGCATTGTTTGAACAAGAAGATTGCTAGCTCTGTTTCAGTTACACATGCAGCTACTTTTGAACATGGATGACTATAGATAGACATAAAGCAACTCATTCATCATAGAAGCAAACTGCTTGCAATTTCTTAAAAGAATATACTTTTCTAACTACTTGCACTTATGCCAACTTAAACACCTTCTTTTAATAGATGGAATGAATGAGGGAAAAGTACCATCATGTTTAACTAACTGCACAGAGTATTTCTCAACTAATTCATTTCACAAAAAGTATGTGGCGGCTTAAGGTCAAACTCATGTAGAAAGCCCTTCATAACTGAGTATGACTTCCTTGCTTGTAAATTAAGAAACCACTCTAACCACAGTACAGTAATGCATCATGTGTTTCTCCATTTCCCTCAGAGACACAAATGATGGGAATATAGAAGCTTTTCACTCCAACCACTATGGCGATTGCCTAATCTTATGTGTCCACATCAAATACTCACCCCTAAAAACTGTAGGATATATTAATCTCCTGAGGCAATTTCTAACAACAAAATTTCTACAGAATTGCAAAAAACTATGGTTATATTTCATATTTCTCTCTTGTAGAAAGCTATATTTCTTTATATTATGAATATCATCATATTGTATCACTATTCCTCACTGGAATTTGATTTATTATTTTGTATCTCATGTTAGTTTCTGACACTGGTCTAAACTTCAGAGTGTGTCTGAGATGCCATACATTTCATCCATAATATCCAGGTAATTCAGAATTACAGATCTTTCAGAAACTCGCTGAGAATCATCTCCCTGAGACTAGATAAGACAGCAGAGATACTGCTGATGTAATGATCTGGGTATATAATCACCAAATGGTTTGGATTGGAAGGGACATTAAAGTCCATCCTGCTTCAACCCCCTGACACGGGCAGTTTCTACCCACCAAAGAAGGCTGCCCAGGGTTACATCCAACCTAGATTTGAATGCCCCCAGGAAGAAAGGAAAACCTGTTCTGAATTACCTGTTCCAGTGTCTCACCATTTTCTGAGTAAAGAATGTCATCCTAACAGTTAAAACAATCTCCCTTATATTAAACTATTCCCCCTCATTCTATCGCTGTCAGACAGTGTAAAATGTTGTTTTCCATTCTGTTTACAAACTCCCATCAAGTATTGTAAGGCCCCAGTCAAATCCCTCTGGTACCTTCTCCAGGCTGAACAAGCTCAACTCCCTCAGTCTTTCTTTGTCTGAGAAGTGCTCCAGCCTCTGATCATCTTTTTCTGGCCTCCTCTGGACCACTGAAACAGCTCTGAATCCTTCTCGTGCTGGGGGCCCTAGGCCTAATTGCGGTACTGCAGATGGGACCTCCTGGGGACAGAGTAGAGATGGATGATCCCCCCCCGCTCCCAGCTGGCCGCTTGTCTCTTGATGTAGCCCAGAATAGTGTTGATCTTCTGGGCTGCAAGTGCATGCTGCTGACTCATTTTGAGCCTTTTGTCAGCCAGGACCCCCAAGTCCTTCTCCACAGAGCTGCTCTCAATGAGTTCTTCTTGTGTCTTAAACTTCTTCATACGACAGTTTCAGCCATAATATAAAAGATGTTTCTGACAGAATGTATAAACACAGTAATGCCAAGGATTTAATCTATACCCCAGTACCTTGAAAGATATTTGCTATTGCTCCTCCCAGAGTAGCAACATTGTTTGTTCAGAAAGCTTTTTATTACTATATACAGTTATTAGATGCTTCTTGTTGAAAACAATTGTTTTCTTCTCCTATTC
Organism: Bambusicola thoracicus; assembly: GCA_002909625.1. NCBI lineage: Eukaryota > Metazoa > Chordata > Aves > Galliformes > Phasianidae > Bambusicola > Bambusicola thoracicus. The sequence goes on along the minus strand of PPHD01008401.1, from coordinate 10,614 downwards.
CTTCTCCTCAGCTGGAGGAAATTCATTTATTCTCCTCAATACCAGAGAAATTAATATTTTGGAGGCAAGTCTCCCTGAGTCTACTGCTTTCATAATATGCTTTTAGACTGTAATTCTTCATTACAGAGGAAGTTTGATTGATAGTATCAAGTTATTGATGCGGTTTCCATGTGGAAAAAAAATAAACAAAAAAACCACACAAATGAAAAAATGCTTGAACACCTAGATTATTATATAATCAATAGATTATATTAATAACAACAACAAAAACAAAAACTCAAATAAAATTTAGCACCTCAGTTTTAATATCGAAGACAAAAATGCAAACTAACCAAGCAACAGGCAGCTTCTTTGATAACATAAAAATGAACTGTATCATTTTTCTCGGAGACAGTATAACATACAAAAGATCAGTTTCTTGATTTATATTTCATGATCACCAAGAAGAACAAAAAAATTTAAGAAGAAAAAAGAATAAGAATAAAGACTTGAATATCTTAAATTATGACCAGTACAGAGACTGCTCTTTCTTGTGTAAGGCAATTGTGCTAACAGCCTAGAAAAGTACTCATTCAACAAGCCCTTTCATCCCAGAAAGCATTTTCACTGCTGAGCAAGATGCTGGATTATCAAACATTTGGACTTGTCAAAGACTTCAGCCTGACATTGATGATACCATACCATGATTTATGGTAGCACTGAATTTGTTCTAATAAAATGTAATTGTAATTATAAAACCCCAATAAAATTATATGTTTTTCTATGCATTATGTTGATTATTGTTAAATTAATTGCTTAAAATAAATATTTTTAAATCACCTACTGGCACAGCAGAGCATAAAGGCGTGGAAACAGAGCTGCTTGCTCAGTTGCCTTATTCAGTTTACCTGTGGTGACTTTTGAAAAAGAGTGCTTTGTAGCTGAGAATTTGCTCTATCAGATAGTGTTATTGTGCTGTTTTCCACTGTTGTAGTTTCAGTGGAAATAAACAGGAGGCATTACTTTCAAGGCAACCTATGTATACCTCTGTCACTTGTATTTTTACTTGTCATACAAAAATGATCTTTTCTCCCTTGCTCAAAACTCGACATTCACTGTATTTCTATATCACTGATTATCATTGTGGTCCTCAGGAACATTGCTCAGAAGATTTATGAAATCAAATCTTCATACAAGGCAGATTATTTTTAAATTCAGCTTTATCTCAGCATTTCTATTATTTCTATTTCTATTTCTATTTCTATTTCTATTTCTATTTCTATTTCTATTTCTATTTCTATTTCTATTTCTATTTCTATTTCTTTCTATTTCATTTCTATTTCTATTATTTCTATTTCTATTTCTGCAGCAACAGACAAGCCATATTCCAGTTGGCCATGTGGGTTTTTACAAGAGTTGCATGCAGGCTTGTTTGTTGCTGGTGAAAGTGCATTACTAATGGTGGCACCAATGCTGAAAAACGGTGTTTTGTAGCTCAGAATTTACTCTATTAAACAGTGTTATTGTGCTTTTCGTATTGGTTATAGTTTCTATAGAAATAAATGCGGGATGTTACTTTTAGAGCGACCTAGAGATATGTGGCGCAGGAAAATACTTCTTTTCTCAGTGCAGCCCTACGTAAACAAAAAGGCTGGGTACCCATGCATTTCACAATGTCTTATGACCTGTGAAAACCTAGATAAAGAAAAGATGGAGAAGTAACCTTCCATTAGATCAGTGTTTCCGAACCAATCTGGTTGTCAAAACAGTACACTTCCTTGATGGTAATTTTGAAGGACTATTTTGTTGTTTCCTTTTTAATATTACCCCTTTCCAATTAGTTGCACCCAAATTTCCTTGGATTGACGTCACAGTAACAAAATACCAAGCTCAGTGTTTCTCAAAGAGTCTTTATAGCCTATGTTAAAACTTCATTAAGTTTTTGTTTTCCCCAGAGTGTCCAGCTACATATTTTGAGGCAATAAAATAGTGATAATATTATATCACTAAATATTTTTAATTACAGCAAAATATGTAACAGGATCTCTCACAAGAAATGGGAAATAAAACTTAATTTAGCCTTATTAAAGCTAAAATTACAAGTTTTCCTTCATTCTCAAGAGGCACAGTAAAAATCCATACTGTAGTAGACATTCGGAAACTCTGGAATCCTAACTACTTTTATTTACAACTCAGCAGTTCAGCTTTTACTCCAAGGGCACATTTATGTTGTGTTTAGTAGCACGGTGCAGAGACCAAGATAGCTCTGACTTGGGTGGCTTTGCCCACATAGTGCAGTACTGAGACATACAAACACAAACACCATGAAAACACATAGTGATGCAATTAAACTGAGCATTCTGGAGCAGACTTATTCAGCTCCTGTCTGAGGCTCAAGTGACTAAAATCCTATTATGGCTAAGAGATTACTCACAGGCAGCTTTAACGTCCCTTAGCTCCTTAGGCTTCAAAAGTATTACAGATATTAAATAAAAATATTTCTAACTTTGGTTGTACTCATCTCATTTTTCAGTAATTTCTTCTTCATTATCTTTTCCCCAGACAAGTCTGACACACACTGTCTGATTCCATCAACTATTTTTACAACCATGGTAAAAAACAGAAGAGATCACAGAATTGAATTGGAAAGGACCCTTAAAGGCTACCTGGTCCAACTCCCCTGCACAGAACAGGGACACCTATGCTAGATCAGATTGCTCAGAGCCCCATCCAGACTGACCTTGAGTATCTCCAGGAACAGGGCATCCACCACCTTCTGGGCAACTTGTGCCTCAAAATCCACTTTACTGGTATCTCACTTTATTTGTATCTCTCTCAAAAACAAACAAACAAATACATTCAAGCTCTCTTTCTGCTATTATGCCAACAGACTACCATTGTCTGGCCATTTTTTATTCAACTGTGTAGCATAAATATTTTTTCTAACTACTAAAACAGCAGTATCTTTACTCACTCTGTGCTGTATTTTCCATTTCAAAGCGTGACTTGGATGGCAGAATATCACTGCTCTTTAAATGAAGAGGATGTACTAATACTGGACATGTTCGATGTAAAAGACACACTCCCCTCAGCAGTGCTCTGTGAATTATGTTATTCAAACACCAGAGCACAGGCTAAGCTTGGATTAAGCCACTTTAGGGTGGAGATCAAAATTGACTTTTAGTGGGCATAAAATCGATTTTGAACTGTCATTCAAGAACGGGAGGGGAAAAAAAAAGAAGATATTGAGAAGGGTTATCTGTGCCTTGGAAAAATAAATGTCGTTGCCAGGAAGAGGATCCTGTGACCTTTCAAAGTCAACAGGTTACCAGCTGCAGTGTCTTCCAGTAGACTCCTCAGTCTTCCAATACAAGGGCATTTGGAAGAAGGAATACAAGCAAAGTAGCATACGGCTACATCCTGTCCTTTCTCTGTCTCAGAGATGATGGCAATCCATTTGGGCTGATTACAGCATCCAGAAGATGAGACTCGCACATGGGATCAGCATAATGCCACTTAGCAGAAAATGTTTGACATAAATGCAGATTCCAGCTGCTGGGTGCCATTGTCCTCTGCATGGCTGCAGCATTCTGATGTCTTAGACAGAGTGACTACAGAATGACAGAGTTATCAATTTTCGATGAAGTCAGGAGGGGCGGCAGCAAAACTTGGACTTCTGGCGGGCAGACTTTGAACTGTTCAGGACACTAATAGGGAGAGACCCTTGAAATTCGGGGTAAAGGGGTTCAGGAAGGCTGGTCACTTCTCAAAAAGGAGGTCATAAAGGCACAGGAGCAGGCTATCCCCCTGTGCCACAGGGTGAGTCAGCAGGGAAGAGCACCAGTGTAGATGAACAGGGAGCTCTCCTGAGGCTCCAGGAGAAAAAGAGAACGTTCCTCCTATGGAAGAAAAATGGACAACTCAAGGAGAGCTTGAGAAAAGTTGTTAGGATGAGCAGGGAGAAAATTAGAAGGTCAAAAGCCCAGCTTGAACTCAACTTGGCCACAGGGGTAAAAGAGAACAAGAAACATTTTTACATTTATATATTAACAGTAAACAGAGGGCTAAGGAGAATCTCCATCCTTTACTGAATTTGGCAGAGAACATGACCACTGGGGATACAGAAAAGGCTGAGGTTACCAATACCTTCACAAAGTCTGTCTTTAAAAGTCAGATCAACTATTGTCAGGGTGTTCTACCTGCTGACCTGGAAGTCTTGGATGGGGAGCAGAATAAACACATCATGATTCAAGTGGAAACTCTTAGAGACCTGGACTGCCATAAGTCCATGAGGCTGGATGGGATTCTCCCGTGGGTGCATAGGGAGCTGGTGGAGGTGATATCTAAGCCACTTTCCATTATCTATCAGCATTCTTGGTCAACCAGAGAGGTCCCAGAGGGCTGGAGTCTTGCCAGTGTGACTCCTACCTTCAAGAAGGATTGTAAAGAGGATTCAGGAAACTGCAGGCCTGTCAGCCTGACCTCAGTGCCAAGAAGGCCAATGGCACCCTGGCTTGTGTCAGAGATAGTGTTGCCAGCAAGAGCAGGAAAATGATCAGTCCTCTGTACTCAGTCCTGGCGAGGCTGAACCTCAAGTACTGTGTTCATTTGTGGGCTCCTCACTACAAGAATGACTTTGAAGGCCCCAGGCTCATCCAGAGATGGGCAACCAAGCTGATGAAAGGTCTGGAGCACAGGCATTATGAGAAGCAGTTGAGGAGACTGGGATTGATCAGCCTGGTGAAGAGGAGGCTCAGGGGTGACCTTATTACTCTCCACACCTACCTGAAGGGAAGTTGTGGTAAGGTGGAAGTCAGCCTTTTCTCCCATGTAACTAGCAATAAGACCAGAGGGAATGGCCTCAAGTTGCATCAGAAGTGATTCAGGTTGGATGTTTGGAAATAACTCTTCTCTGAGAGAGTGGTCAGGTGCTGGAACAGGCTGCCCAGGGAAGTGGGGGAGTAACTGTCCCTAGAGGTGTTCAAGAAACATTTAGATGTTGTACTGAGGGACAAAATTTAGTAGAAAATACTGGTGATAGCTAAACAGTTGGACTGGATGATCTTAGAGGTCTTAGCCAACCTTGGTAATTCTATGATTCTGTGATTCTATGGTTATAATGCATTTGAAATAGATCAGCAACATGCATAGTTTCAGCTTGTTTAACAAAAATACTTGTATATTTCTGATTCAGGAGATACTGATAAACAAATTAGTCAAATGTTTCACCCAAACACCAGATCTTGGAATTCGTTGTACCACAGATTGGATCCATATAAAATAGCATCCTAGCACATCACACAAGCCAGGAACACTATTGTTAAAACTTTGTTGTCTTTCAAAGGTAAACTTGCACATACTTTGCAAAAATGTGTTTACATACAGAAGCAGTGTGGCTTTAGGTAAACCAGGGTCATGATTTGTAGAAGACAGAGTTTTATTAAATAGGCAAGCAGCTGTTTTGACAGACATCAATATTTGTTGTTTCTTAAAGGCTTTTCTTTAGCTTTCATGAGGGAAAATGATTATTTGAAAAGAAAAAGAAGATAGTAAATTGGCTTTAAAGATTTGCTTTGTTTAGGATTAAAGTACAGTGTGTACTCAAGACATCACTGGGTTTTAACTTAATAGGAGTATTTAAAATCTTCATTATGCCATTCTGAAGAACAAGAAGTGTCCTCAAGATCTTACTAACTTTGTTAAGAGAACTGCTTGATTGAGCTCAGTCTAGTTATAAAAACAATATAAAAATGTTCATCAAACACGTATATCTACTGCGTATATTCAAAATTTAGGAATGAGATATGTGTGTTTATATACATACATGTAGTCATAATGACCCAAAAAAGCTGCTTTACATGCACAAAAATCTCAGTTAAGCCTTTATCAACAGCCATGACTGATTCCTGCATAAACTTCAAGGTATATGTTGCTTTGCTATCTCATACTCCCCTGAAGTTAGTGCAAAACTAGAAAACTCAATAGAGCGTCACTTAATCTAAAAAAATCCTAAGTATTTGGATATAAAACACTCCAGGGAAGTCTAATATAAAATTACATTATGTATTTCAAACATACAATGGCAAATATACCAAACTGGAGCATACAGCCAAATCACTAACTCCTCCTTCTAATATTTCACAAGCAATAAATGCCACCAGGAGTGGTTCTGGAAATAAATCTTCCTTTGGATAAAAAATCCCAGGATTTCTAAATGATCCTGGAGTTATATTTGTTGTACATACATATATACTTGAGACACCGACAATAATCAGTATTTTTTATAAATTATGTAAAAAAAAAAAAACACCACAACCACCACCAACAACAAGAAAATATGTAAAAAACCAACAACCACCACCACCAACAACAAAAAGGTTCTGGTTTGCTTCCTTCCTACCAAGAAAATGTTGGAATAATTTTTAAAGCATAAAAGCAACAAAAATGTGCAGGACTTCCAATAAACTCTAGGCTGAGTCTCAATTGCTTCACGGATACTTAGTACAACTGCAGAAATCTGAAGAAACACTATCTTCTTTACGATCAGCGTAAAGAAAAACAATGAATGAATGAGCAAGAAAAAGTAGATGGGCTACAGTAATACTAGCAGTGACTGAGTTTGGGTGCATATCTTTTCATGATTTTTGTACATTATTTATTGTTGAATACTCTTTATGCACTGAGCACTGTCACACTATAACAGATCTGAGCAGAGAAGCATGAATGACACTGCATTAAAATTCAGGAAACTTTGGAAAGCCGGAGAGGGCATTTTTATATTATCTTACTTTGTGCAGTTTTAGAATGTGACTTACTTATTGTTTCTTGAAATGCAATAATAGGTTATAGATAGAAGGAGATATATGGGCCTGTGTTTTCTGCCCATAGCCTGCTTACAACAGTAAGTGAAACCAGTAACTCATATAATGCATATAGAAATATATCTTTTGTCTCTATGTGATCTAAAACATCCACATGATAATGCAGGAAACACTATCTTATCCTCTGAGGAGCTCCAGATGTGAGGATTTTCATGTTCACTGTTAGTGATTATATGTAAGAAAGGCAGGTAATATGAGCATTACCTAGACCATAACCAATATGTTTACAACTTTCACCTACATCACGTGCTGACATTTCAAACTAGCTGCCAAATCCAGTGATAAGTATAAACAGCTTTTGTGAAAACTATCAGAATTCAGATGAAATTTTATCACTCATTCTCAATTTACATTTTGTGTTAGGTTTGCTGACATATTTTGTTTACAACGTGCCGGTGTTGTTTATTTCTAGACACATGGAAAATTATTTGTAGCTTCAAATATGTGCAAAGGATTATCCACAATGTCTTTGTTCAAGTTTATCTCACATTTTCCTTGGTCTAGAACACAACTGCTACAAAAATCCAAATACTTTTAAGAACAGAATGATTTTTACTGGAAGAAGCAATCCACCAATATTTCAATTAGGTATTCTGAAAACATATGGGAATCACGTATGTTCTCCATAATGGCATACAAACAACGTGTCTGCTAGTGATAAGAGAATATAACCCAAAGAAACCAAGTGTAGTGAGTAAGCTCCTCAGAAGCTTTTTCCTGCGTGAGAAATCTCATTTCAAGGAACTTTGAATATGCTGTTAATGTCCAGAAAAAATCATAGAATCCTAGCACCATCAAGGTTGGAAAAGATCTCCAAGATCATCTAGCCCAATCATCCACCCAACCGCCAATATTTCCCCACTAAACTATGTCCCTTAGTACAACATCTAAATGTTTCTTTAATGCCTCTGGGGATGGTGACTCCACCACCACCCTGGGCAGCCTGTGCCAGTCTCTGACCACTCTTTCTGAGAAAAGATTTAGGCAATATAAAGGCGAGTATACAAAAAACCTTTATATCTCACCTTTTGATACTGGTGTTATGTTGTAGTCAACTAGTACTATGAAAACAAGGAGTTGAGTCTACAGGGCAGTTACATTTCTAACCCTAGTGTAGCTTCACCAGTTCTCTAGAGACTATCATGAAAGAAAAATAATGTGGGAAACGGGATTTTGTTGTAATTCTAAGGACTGCATACAAGTTGTCATTTTTTGGCTTGAATGCTTTCAAATGGCTAGGAATTTTAACAGTATTTTTCCAAGCATCCAAATCATGAACACTATACTCCTGGGCTGTGCAGTCTGGTTCCTATATATTCTCGCAAACATAATTTTCACCTCCGTTTCTGCTTATAGAATTTACCACTTGCTTTTCCAGGAAAACTACACAGAGCAGGTAAGTCAAACTAAATGAGTTTTATTACTTATTCAGGTCAGTGGGAAATAAGATCTCATTGACATCAAATGGTATTTTCCATCAATTTGTTCTACACTGATGTAATCACTGCATGTCTTACAGTAGAAGTGAGAGCATGTATCTCTGTAAGAAAAACAGTAATGGCCCAGCATACTAGATTCCACAGATTTCATATTAATATCTTCATCAAGTTTTATATATTGCAATGCAAACAAAAACAAAACAAAGCCATAGAGGCAACATTCACAAAAGAGAGAATGAATACCACAGTGCTTTAAAAACTCATTGTCTGCCAGACTTCTCATGCTTTTTCATTTCTTATGATCCATGCTACTAAATTACTTCCTGGAGAGGTGCTCTGCTCTGAAATAGTGAATGCCACAGAAGATTAGTTCAATTCTTTGCTATGCTTGACAAAACTGAACTTACCTCAGTGCAAGTGATTAGGATATTCACTGAGGAGGCATAGATAATTTTAGACTCAACTCGGTCATATAAAAGTATTTAAAGTGCCCTAAATTTAGTAAATTACTGCGGTTATTAAGCATATTATTTTGAAGAATTCTGCTTTCTAGTATTACTGCCCAAACACTCACTGTTATAAGTACTGCTAATATGTAAATTAATAAATAGAAAGAGTGGGAAGTTGAGGTGTGGTACAGGCAAATTTATTAGGTAAGAGAGAACCAATAGACCAGCTTTATTTATTTATTTATTTATTTTAATTGATGGGTATTTTGGAAATATATTTTCAGAATACTCTTCTCTCATCTGCCCATGGAGATTCTAGCAATATTCTACATCAGTTCTGTACTTTTTATCAACAGAAATTTCTTGTCACTCACTGAAATATTTCCAAATTAAGATCTTCTGTTTTCTTTTTACTTAAGTCAAGACAATGATTTTCTCTCATATGATTGCAGCCTTTGACATACTCAGAGATGTATCTGACCTATTTTTACCTCATGCAAGAAAAGCATCTTAATACGATTGTTTACAGACATAACTAAGTTTAAAGAAGGAATCATCTTGCTACACTTTCATTCTAGGAGTTACACTGTTACTAAGAGACAGTGAATATGGTGCTTCTTCCATATCCTAGGGCAGAGAACAAAACTGCAATTCATACATAAGCAGTAATCTCTAGGAACAGCATATGATGGGAAAACATATGGTGAAGTAGAGGGTTCCTTTCCAAGTAGAACTCTGAATTTTACATTTTCTACAAGCACAGTGTGTACCTGCTAAATATTACCTTTGTATTAACTATAGAGATACCTTTGTAGTAGAAAAGGAAAAAAAAAAAAAACAGCCTAGGTTTCATAGGATTTGTATTACACAACAATCAAGCTTTAACTATAGCAATGGTATTGAATAACACTTGCTGACACTGGTTTCATTTCCTGCTTATAAAACAGTGGCATGAGTTTTAGCAAATGTGATCGTTCACTCTTTCACTGACTTTCTGTGTGCCTTTGTAGATATGAGGGTTTATATACAGAACTACCTTCATAAATTAATTCCCACTGTCAATCAAAGAGCTTGCCAGTATCAACAGATGTATATCACTTTTTAAACAAAGAAGATAGTGCTCCATAGATAATTCTTAGGATTAAATAACTCCTCCATACTACCTATTCTGCCCCAGTGCACTTGATATTCCAATGGTGATACAGCAGTGGTGCATACCAGTCAGATTTTGTATTGCCTTTTCAACAGACAATGTACAGTTTAACACCTGACATTTTTAGCAGCTTGAAGCATCACTAAATTGCTTCAGAATAGCACTGAACTCTTGATAATACAGCACTGAAAGGAAGAAGAATGTACAAGAAAATGTTTACTAAGACACTTAGCAAATAAGGTATTCTAATAAGAAAAGCACTACTCAATTCAGCATTAGAATGTTTCCTAGGTGAGGTATTCTGCTTTCTTACAATCTTCTTATTCTCATTAATTCCTTGATCTTAATTCTCACTTCTTCATTCTGTAGCTGAGTCAGCAATAAATTTATCCTGGAGATCAACAGATTGTATAAAGAGACCAGATCTAGCTTGCTCTGAGGATACTTTTCCCTACATATGTTATAATAATATGAAGCAAAAATAGTTTGAATTAATAAATCAAACAAGGCAGATAAACTAAGACAGTGTCTTCCATTAGAGGAGTCATTGTGTTATTTGAATGCTTTTCCCCTTGGCTGTTGGGACAACTAATTCTAATCACATTGAATGCCACACACAGCTTTCTAAATAACAGAAAGTCAAACAATACTAAGACTTGTTGCAAGTGGGCAAGAAATGTTTGGTTCTTAAACAGGGGGAAGGGGAAGGAGAA